>NMUG010010063.1:0-11072 GCA_002855965.1 Monotropa hypopitys | reverse complement strand
TACTATATATCGTTGTGTTGTGCCACTGATTGACTCTTTCCCTTTCTCTTACACTTTCACATGTGTTTGTGGATCACTTATAATTTGCACCTGTGATTGATTTGTTTTCATTTATCTCATAATCGCTTCCGTTTGCAAATAAACAAACAATCATTAAAATAATTGTGCAAAGATAAAAAGTATCATTTAAATTGTGTCAAGCATTAAAAATAAGAATTCATAAGTTTTTAAATTGGTCAACCTATTCACACACACACCCCTCTAGGTTGTGGCCTAGCGCGCATATCGTACAACGGTCACGAGTTCGGACAAGGACGCGATGAAATTACAGACCTTCACAATATGGTGCGGACGTTGGTCAGAACAGTCCAAGTTCAACAAGTGACGATTGAACAGATTCACCAATGACAGGAACCAGTGATTAAACTACAAGTTATTCATGAAGATGAGGTCGTCAACTTCGCTCAACAAATTCAAAATGTTGCAGCCATAAAGGAGTTTCTAAAACTCAAGCCACCTACTTTTTTCAAAGGTATAGACCCAATCAAGGAAAATGAATGGGTTGCTAAGATAGAGAAAAAAATCGACTTCTTCCATGTACTGACTTGCAAAAAGTCAAGATTGGATCTTATTTAGTTATGGGTGAAGCTAACAGATGGTGGAACCTGAAAAGTATTGTGGAATCAGAAATGTCTTGGACAAGATTCCTGGAGATCTTTCGAGAGAAGTGTATGCCACGAGCCATGCAGAATGCTAAATGCATGGAGTTTAAAATTTTGAAGCAACGAGGAGCCATGATAGTGGCAGATTATGAAGCTAAATTCACTAATCTAGTTGTCTACGCACCATATCTAGTTGCAAGTGATGATATAAAGGCCTGAACCTCACATTCGCGAAAACCTGGTAGCGAAGGACTTGAGTTTTGCGAGAAGTGGTTTTGGTTACATCCTTGAACCGATAACCATCTTTCGGCAAAGAGTTGGCAGCATGAACTGAATTCATCGAGGTCGATTTCTCTCTCCTTCGATTTATGCCAGCGAAGGTTCCAAAAAAGGGAGAAGATTCTTAGCTGAGGGAAATGAGCCATGATAGCACTGCTTCCTAAGAGCAGCGTAAAGTTTGGTTCTGCAGGTTCTGCTTCCCCTAGGGCTTTCTTTTTTCTTGCTGTTGTCCATTCTTCCATTCATTCCTCTTCAGGATCAGTCGTGATCTTAAGGAAAATCCCACAAGATGGAAAGAATGGCTCAAACATGAGATCTGTAAGATCGTCCGTCCTTTCCAATTGCCTACTTATGCTGAAGTCCTGGATAGAGCAATCTTGGTGGAGCAATATGTAGATGAAACAAGGCGCTTCAACGAAAGGAAGAGAAACAAAAATCAAGGAGGATCCAACCACTCGAAGAAAGCAAAATTCGAAAGAAACCAGCAAAGAAGAGGAAGTGATCGCCAACCAAGACCGAGACCACCATGCCAGAAGTGTGGAAAGAACCATGTAGGGGAATGTTGGTTTAAAGAACCAACCAAATGCTTCGAATGTGGCCAAGAGGGGCATTTCAAGAACAACTGCCCAAATGTGCTCATCGAGGCAAATGTTGTACCAATTAGAAATCAAAGGAATGATGCTATCAATCAAGGAAATTGCAACGGCAACAACCAGAGATAGGGAAGAGCCTTCGCGCTTGTTCTAGGAGACCCAAGGAATGATGAAGAAGTTGTGGCAGGTAGAATCTCTATCTACAATATTCTTACTTATGCATTGTTTGACTCTAGATCAACACATTTTTTTATTTCTAAATCCCACGCTGAGAAAATTCACAAAAAATTCGAACCACTAGATTTCGATCTACTGGTATCCCAACCCATGAGTAAAGAAGTACTATGCTCAATAGTTTTTAGAAACTATGAGGCTTGTATTGGGGGAGTGTCAACATTTGTGGACTTGATCCCATTGGCTATAACACATTTCGATGTAATCATTGGTATGGATTGGCTATCTAAGTACAACACAAAGATCGATTGTGCTGCAAAGCTTATCACCTTCAAATAGCCTAAAGGTGGGGAGTCCAAACTCAAAGGAGAAAAGATTGTCTCGCCACCTTATTTCATTTCTGTATCAAAAGCCTGTCGACTTTTACAGAAGGGATGTCAGGTATACCTTTGTAGTATCTCCACAACTTCGGAAGAAAAAAACCATACCGGCGCATCCAGAACAGAACAAATGGAAGGTCAGTTAATGTACCAATAGTTCAAGATTTATTCGACGTATTTCCCGAAGAATTACCTGGAATGCCGATTGATCGAGAGATAGACTTTACTATCAACATCGTATCAGGAGCGCAACCTATTTTAAAGAACCTTTATCGGATGGTGCCAGAAGAGCTTAAAGAACTGAAGATGCAACTACGAGACTTGGTGGATAAGAACTTTATCCAACCTAGTTAATCACCATGGGGAGCAACAGTTCTGTTCGTGAAGAAGAAGTATAGAACTATGTGATTATGTGTTGACTACCGAGAATTGAACAAAGTCACTATCAAGAACAAGTATCCACTACCACGAATCGATGACTTGTTTGATCAACTGCAAAGAGCTCAAGTATTTTCAAAGATTGACCTCTGCTCCGGTTATCATCAACTCAAAGTCAAGGTAGAAGATGTAGAAAAGACTACTTTTCGCACCAGATATGGTCACTACGAATTTTTGGTCATGCCGTTAGGAGTAACTAATGCTCCCGCAGCATTCATAGTTCTCATGAACTAGATTTTCACCAACTACCTCGATAATTTCGTGATCGTGTTCATCGATGATATCCTCATCTATTCAAAGAATGAAAGGCAGCATGCAACACATTTGGCAACAGTATTATAGACTCTACGAGAAAAGAAACTATACACCAAGTTCAGCAAATGCGAGTTTTGATTCAGGAGTTTCCATTTTCTTGGTCACGTCATCAGCAAGGAAGGAATTTCAGTGGACCCTCAAAAGATAGAAGCTATCACCAATTGGCCAACACCATCTTCAGTAACAGAAGTTCGCAGCTTCTTAGGACTTACCGGATACTACAGGCGATTCGTCAAAATTTTCTTGAAGATCGCACTACCTATGACAAAGTTAACACGCAAGGGAGAACTATTCATCTGTACTAAGGAAAGAGAAGAATGTTTCCAAGAACTGAAGAAAAGCCTTAGTACAGCACCAATGCTAACTCTACCCAATGGATAAGAAGGATTTGTAGTCTATAGCGACGCTTCACACAAAGGATTAGGATGTGTATTAATACAAAACGGGAAGGTAATTACTTATGCTTCACGACAACTGAAGCCGCACGAAAATAATTATCCTGTGCATGACTTGGAACTTGCAGCAGTCATTTTTGCATTAAAGATATGGCGCCACTACGGAATCACTTGTGATATCTTCACTGACCACAAGAGTTTAAAGTACGTCTTTACCCAGAAAGAGTTAAACCTCAGGCAATGCAGATGGTTGGAACTGATGAAAGACTATGATCTCAATATTCAGTATCATCTCGGAAAAGCCAATGTAGTAGCAGATGCACTTAGCAGAAAAGAAGAAAATCCTTATTTAGCCCACCTCTCAATGATCGCCATCGACTCTGTCAACATAGAAGAAACCAAAGCATTCCAGAAAAGCGATACCAAGTTGTAGAAGATTTTCGAAGATGCCAAAAGCAAGCCAGAAGGAGAATTCATCACCCACGACGGTCTACTCAAATTTCACAATCGTATATGCATCCCTGACCAAGAAGACATCAAACGAAAGATCATGGATAACAGCCACAAATCGAAATTCACAATTCACCCAAGACAAGCCAAGATGTATCAAGACCTCAAGAAGTCATATTGGTTGATAGGCATGAAGAAGGACATAGTATATTACGTGAGCCGATGCCTGGAATGTCAGCAAGTGAAAGCCCTACGACAAAGACCAGCAAGACTACTCCAACCTCTATCAATATCAAAGTGGAAATGGGAAGACATCACGATGGATTATGTCATTGGACCAGCCAAGAGCAACAATGCGATATAGGTCATAGTCAATCGATTGACCAAATCAGTACACTTTATCCCAATCAAGAATACGTATTCAATGGACCAGATGGCTGCCACTTATCTACAAGAGATTATTCGACTTCATAGAATGCCAATATCAATTACATCATATAGAGACCCATGGTTCGTGTCAAGATTCTGGAAAGCACTTCAGAAAGCAATGGGAACGACGCTTAACTTCAGCACAGCTTTTCACCCACAGAAAAATGGACAATCAGAGAGGACAATTCAGACTCTAGAAGACCTATTATGAGCATGTACGCTTGAATTTCAAGGAAGCTGGGAGGAGCACATACCATTGACAGAATTCACTTACAACAACAGTCATCAAGCAAGCATTGGATTGTCTTTATTCAAAGCTTTGTACGAGAGAAAATGCAGATCACCATCATACTGGACAGAAGCTGGAGAGGCAAAACTTACCGGACCAAAGATTGTGCAAGAAACCACATAAAAGATCAAACTAATTCAAGAATGATTGAAGACAGCCCAGGATCGTCAGAAGAGATATGCAGATGTACGACAAAGAGAACTCGAATTCCAAGAAGGCAAAAAAATATTTTTGAAAGTATCACCAATGAAGGGCTTCATCAGATTCGGAAAAAAAGGGAAACTAAACCCTCGGTATATTGGACCCTTCAAAATTCTCGAGAAAATTGGTCCAGTTGCATATCGATTAGCATTGACACCTGAACTAGCCAAAGTTCATAATGTCTTTCATATATCTATGCTTCGACGATATATTTCAAATCCATCACACATATTAGTTTAGCTGCCGATCGAGATTGAGAAGAATTTAACTTATGAAGAATGACCAATCATAGTCTTGGATCAATAGGAGAAGTGACTCAGGAATAAAATCATTCCACTAGTCAAAATTTGGTGGAAAACCCAATCAGGCAACGAAAACACATGGGTGAAAGAAGACGGTATGCTTCAGAAATATCCACACTTATTTACATGAGGTATGCCTCTTATTTAAGACATGTATATTTAATCCAACTACTTCCTGCTTAAGTTTGGAGACCAAACTTTTATAAAGTTGGGGAGGATGTGAGACCCCGGTCCTAGAAATACTGACCAGAATATTATTTTTATTTAAAATATAATTTCGAAGATTTTCGGAGTTTATTTAGTAATTATTTTAGGAACATTTACGCAAAATAATATTTTCAAGATGATGAGAAGCTCATGACAAATAGTAAACGGACACGGGAAAATCAGCTCCGAGATTAGCATTTCTATAACAAGTCAACCAGAAAATCATAAAAGTACCGGAAATCACGCATCTTAATCGAATATCGACGATAAAGCTTGTCTTGAGAAGTTCGAGCAGACTCTGGAACTATTGGGACCAAAAACGGAATTTTATTGGGAATAAACACGAATTCATTCAAAGACCCGTGAGATGATGAAACGGCAACAGAAATCCGAAATACAAATTTTCATGAAGTCTCGTGAGAAAGATAGAAGTTTTCTACAGAATAGTTTTGTCAGATTATCTCGTCTCGGTGCAACGAGATCCAGGCACAAAGTTTTGCCTAAAGTAAAAATACCGAAAGTCGAGTAGTTTTCAAGACAGTTTCCGGTTCAAATACCGATAATTTCTAAATTCACGATTCGTCTCAACAAAAATTATGATAGTCTCAGCTTTTTGAGCAGCGGGACCCACAACAGTACGGGGTAGACAGATTACGGTTTTTCAGTACAGTGCAAATCATTTTTGAATTAAAAGAAATTCAAGAATCATTTCTCACCAAATATTCCATCCATTTTTTGCTAAAAACCAATACCCCGAACCACTCCTTCGGCCATTTCCCGAACCATTTTTGGACCCAAGCTCCTGTCAGCCAGCTGGGGTAGTTGGCTGCTGACAAACTGGATGACGAACAAGATCGCATCTATAGCTGCGACCTAGGCTTATATAAGGAGCATCTCCCAGTTGCATTCTACACACCTCACAAGAGCATTAAACGGCCATCAAGCTCCTCTTTCTATATTCTGTCCGACCAGAAAAATTTCCTAAGCCCTAAAAACCCTTGAGAAAGTCTCAAAACTCTACTGAACCTCTACAAATGACAATTGACTCCAAATTTCAATCCCTAGCTACAAAAACCAGAGATCGAAATTCATTCCCATCAAATCCAAAATCCAAAAACCATATAGAGCAATTATTCTCTCAATTGTCTCTCTAGAAATTCTATAGTTCGGTGGAACCTCGGCAAAAGCTCATTCCTTGTGTTACAAGTGTTTGGAAACTCGTCAATCGCACTGCTCAATCTCGTAATTTCAAATTGTATTTCTGGAATTTTATTCGTAATTCAAACCGATTGATAGATTTTACCATATATTCCCTGGATTTTATTGACGCTTGGAATTATGTTTTGGATGCCTTCTTTAGTCATCTCTATGATTCGTGTTTGATTCAGTGAGTTTTGGGGAAGTTCTGGGAGTTCGTGGCATGAAAATATTGTAACAGGAGAAGTTTGCATCGGTGCAAGGTGGGTTTGCATCGGTGCAGGAGGTCCTTGGGAGTTTACATCGGTGCAGAGGAAGCTTGCACTAGTGCACAAACCTACTGCTTTTTTGGAACAAGTTTGCTTCAGACATTGCGGGATAGGTAGTTGTTTTTGAAATTCAGTAAATGTGAGTTCTGGTTGAGCAGTGTAGTTTTCTTGGGGCATGTTATATCCAGTGATGAGATTCGTGTGGACCCGAAGAAGGTGGAAGTTGTGGTAGGTTGGGAGAGGCCAACCAATGTGTCAGAGATTCGGAGTTTCTTGGTCTTGGCCAGTTATTACCGCCGATTCATTCAGGGGTTTTTTGCTATAGCCTTGCCAATGACGAAATTAATCAGGAAGAATGTATTAGTTGTATGGTCAGAAGAGTGTGAAAATGGTTTCTGTATTCTGAAGGAGAAGCTTGTGTTTGCATCAGTGTTATCGGTTCCTGAGGGTACTAATGACATGGTGATCTATAGTGATGCATTCTTGTATGGCTTGGGTTGCGTATTGATGCAGAGGGGTAAAGTTATAGCATGTGCCTCTAGTCAGTTGAAGCCTAATGAGTTGAACTATCCTGTGCATGATTTGGAATTAGCTACGGTGGTATTTGCATTAAAACAGTGGCGTCATTATCTCTGTGGAGTAACAAGTGAGATCTATACCGACCATCAGAGTCTCAAATATTTGTTCACTCAAAAAGAACTGAATTTGAGGCAACGAAGATGGATGGAACTTACCAAAGACAATGACTATTCAATTTACTATCATCTGGGGAAAGCTAATGTGGTGGCTGATGCCTTAAGTCGGAAATCGGCAGGGAGTTTATCATGTATCCGGTGTGCATGGATTTAGAATTTTTGTGAAATTAAAAAATTGAATGCTGAGTTAGATATTGGTGATGATGATGCAATTTTGGCTCGTTTCTCAGTACGTCCAACTTTTGCAGATCAAATTCGGGTAAGCCAAGATTATGATAAAATATTGAAGAAGAAGAACAAGAGGCAACAAGTGCTTGATGGGGAGCAGAGTGAGTTCAAAATCCGGGACCACCACGAAAGAATCAAGATAGGGTTGGAAAATCCGATTTATCAAATCCATGAATACAGCTGGAGCATTTGTAAGCCCAAAGGGCATAACTAGAAACTCGAAGTGACCATATCGGGTCCGAAAAGCTGACTCAGGTACATCACTATCTTTGATTTTTAACTGGTGATATCCCGACCTCGAGTCAATTTTCGAAAACACCGTTGCTCCTTGCAACTGATCAAAAAGATCATTGATTCTAGGTAGAGTATATTTATTCCTCAACGTTACCTTATTCAACTGACGGTAATCTATGCACATTCTCATAGATATGTCCTTCTTCTTCACAAATAGAACAAATGCACCCCACAGAGACGTACTGGGTTGAATAGAACCATTCTTAACATAATATTTCAGCTGCATCTTAAGTTCATACAATTCTGCTAGAGCCATTTTATATGGTGCAATAGAAATCGGACTAGCCCCAGGCACTAACTCAATGGTGAACTCGATCTCCCTATCTGGCACAATCCCCGGTAACTCTTCTCGAAATACATCTTCAAAATCCCGCACCAATGGAATATCAACCGTATACACTTCCGATCTCCGGGTATCTGAAACATAAGCCAAATACCCCTGGAAACCCTTATTCAACAAGGTTCTAGCATCGATACACGATATAAGTTGGGTCTTACCCAGAACTTTCTCACCATAAATCTTGACTTCTTCCTCACCCGGAATTTTAAACACAACCTCCTTGCGAAGGCAATCAATCACCGCATGATGAAGCGACAAAAAGTACATTCCCAAGATGGCATCAAAATCTACCATTGGTATAGGAACCAAATCTACAAGAAAGGACTTCCCGCTGAAAATAAACTCACAACTCGGATAACAACCACTCACTATAATAGTTGCCCCATTGGAGTTGAAATGGATAAGGCACAAGATAAGGCAATAGAAGATTTGCCTAACATACGACTGAAAGATGTTGACACAAAGGAATGCGTAGCACCAGAGTCAAGTAATATACGAGCATAATGCCCGGCCAAAAGAAAAGTACATGTGACCACATCTGGAGATGCATCTGCCCCCTGCCTTGTCACTACAAAGACACTCCCTGGCATAGTATTTACGCATGTCCCCTTTCCGGTACCCACTGTTGCACTTCTTACTGAAGAAGCTGTCGGTCAATTCTGTTTTGGACACTGCGGGGCCTTATGTCATCGCTCCCCACAAGAGTAGCATTTGAAATGCGGTGCACCATCCTTCTTGCCCGAACAGTCTCGAGCCAAATGACCCATTTGACCACTGAAAGCACCATAGATCACCACTAGGTCCACTAGCCACTCATTGGTTGTCACCACCACGCTTGTTCCACGTGCCGCCCGACTTGGATCCACCAAAAAAAATTTTTGAAAATGATTTGTTGTGTCCATCCTTAGAAACACCACTCTCACTAGTGGTTCTGCCAGACCACTTTTCACCAGACTTGCTTTTCTTTGCCCGGTGTTCCATCAACTCATCCACATCTCTGCCAATCTTTCTAGCCATGTCGACTAGATCAGCGTAATCCCTTTCACGAAAAGAAGTCAGCCATGTAGCAATGTTGGCATTCAAGCCATGTCGAAACCACTGGAAATGCCTGGCATCCGTGCTAACCAGATCCACTACAAACCGAGATAATGAGGCAAACTGAGTCTCATATTCCACCATTGACATTCCACCTTGTTTGATATTAAAAAATTCTCTTAATCAATTCGATAGCTCTCCGGACAATATTGATCATTAAACCCTTTCACAGAAAGGTCCAAAGTAACTAGCCTGGGGTATACAGGAACTGCCCTAATTGTCGGTGTAGTCAACTGACGACTGTAAGCCTCCCACCAAGATAAGGCATCACCCTTGAGATTAAATGAAGCCAGGATCACCTTCTGGGCATAAGTAACGCCCATCACTCCAAATACTTTCTCTACACTGCGGAGCCAAGACTCGACCTCTGTAGAAGATACAGATCCTCCAAACTCATTTGAATGAAGTCTGTGAAAACGCTCTATCAAGTTAGAACTAGCACCCCCAACCTGTTGTGTCATCTGCTATTGCATGAATGCATTCAGATTCTCTAACAGCTGAGCCATAGCAGTTTTCAACCTATTGGATTGGGGCACATGAGGTGGGTTTCCCTACATCGGAGGTTGATTAACCTCACCTTCACCGGACTAGTAGAAGCAGCATCCTCAACATGCTCCATAGAAAGTCTTCCCAATCATCGAAATTTACATTATCATCACAATACTTAGTATTAAAACTCACAACACCAGCAAATATCATATGATATCATGCACCTTCATCTGACATCATATGGTTCATTTACAAGCCTTGTTCTTAAACACATCCTTAGACTCGGATTTTGATGTATTGTGCTTTTCCGACTAACTTCCCAAGACCTCTCATTTGAAAATACGTTAATCAGGTGCTTTTCAAGCCAGATTTCGAGGTAGTCTATCGGTTGCCAAGGTAACACACACACCAATTTTGGAAGAACATAACAAATAACTCACCCTAACTCTAAACTCAAGAGACTTTTTACCCTATGTCACACCTATTCTAAGAATCTTACAAACCAACAACTCTGATATCAAGTTGTAACAATTCGTCCCGGAAACTATACTAAGAAAGAGGATCCGGATACGTGTCGCTACTTAATATCATCACACAAAGCAAATAATTGCAAAATGGTTCTAGAATAAAATCCCCAAATCAGAACTGATACCTCACAGTGGAAGATGAAATAAATAAATCCCACAAAAAATAAATAGTCTCACCACAAGTACTACCAAGACTCAAACATGGTCTAAACAAGAAACTCATTAACAATTGTGGTGCCTACTTTTCTTCTTCTGCCTTTCTAATAGCTGAGCCTTCAGATTGTAGATCGTCGGCTACAGGTACGGGCTGAACGGCCGATGCTCGGTTCGGAAGCTCGAGTGGGTCCCTACAAAGAGAGAAAGGGGTCCTCCTGTTTGGCTCCTGTAAAACAAAGGTTAGTGCCTACCGATCGGTTGTGATCGATAGGGCCTCCGAATCTTAAGTTAGTATCTTTTTTGAGGAAGAAGACAAAAGACAGCTAGGCCAGACAGTACTCTTCGGGGATTAAATCCTGTGAACAGTACCCTTGAGGGTATTTATAGGGGTAGGTTGGCTTGGGGCTCAAGATTGGCACGTGAATTGCGCATCGTGGGCTCCCCCGTGTGACTCTTGGCCCGAATGGTGCACGTGGTGGATCAAATAGGCTGGTACGGTTGGTGGGCCGGGTCAGTCGTACGAATGGGGGATCCGCAAAGCAGGTGGGTGAGCCGCTCAGTACTGGGTTATCGCCGGAGGGTGGACCCTCTGCTAGGTAGCCAGTCGGCCGGGAGCCGCGCTGTAACACCCGTCCCGTTTAAATAAATAATTTAATTAATTTAATTAA
>NMUG010010062.1:0-11072 GCA_002855965.1 Monotropa hypopitys | reverse complement strand
AACTTGCGGATGTACTGTCTCGGGGTGAGCTTGGCCGGGGGGGGTTGGACACTCGCTGGAGTGGATGCTCGCATCGGCACGGATGCGCTCAGGGGTTCGGGGAGGAGAGTCTCCTGCTCGGACCACCTCTTTTCCTTTGTTCCTCCTAGCCTCAGACTGGTTATCCCTTGAATTTCTGTCCTTGGAAGTCATCTTCAAGCTTGGAACAGAATTTTGAATGTTTGAGAAAGACTATCCCCAGCGGAGTCGCCAATTGAAGTGGTGGGTTTGTCTTCCTTGCCCTGTGAGAATGACCGTCAGTCCAAATAGGTGGACTTCCAACCTAGCTGCACAAGAAACAAACGTTAGGCTACCGGCCGGAGTCGCCGGTGAACCCTCCGATTGTAAAGTCAAGCAAGGATTGTAGAGAGAGAAAGTCAAATTGACAGAGCTTCAGGTTGTAAAAGTTGTGTACCTCTCTTCAGATCCAAGGCCTGTATTTATAGGGCAACAGCGCGTCGCCACTACGCGCTTCGGCGCGCGTGTTGTCGGGCCAATCTGCTTCGTGCAGAGCGTCTGACCGAATATGTAGGCGTGTGGCAGACAACCTCGCCGCCCAAGTGCATCGGGGCGCGATAAAGCTGCCATGTCGGTCTGCATGCGCTAACATTGTACGCGGAGATCCCGGGACACGGTCCTCGAGGAGGATTCGGCTGCAGACAAGGACCATGCATGTCAGACTGAAAAGGTTGTTGTCCTCGAGACATTGCCGAAGCCCCAGGGTCTTGGACCGACGAGAGCATTGTGGAACTCTACCGTCGGCCCGACCCCCGAGAGCTTGCTGGAGCTGTTCTTCCCGTGCTAGAGCCGGACCGACGTAAGGCTGTCCTGGTCAGCCGGTCACTGTTGTTTTCCTTCGGTCCCTACAAATATCATTATTTTGTGAAAAGTGAAATATTTCCTATTTCGATTAGGATTTGTTTCCTATTTGATTTTGTTTATATCTATGTATATGTGTTAGTATTAAGAATGATACATATATATATATATATGTATCAATACTAAATTTTTTAAGAGATTTGGAAACAATATATTTTTGGAGAAAATAGTTTTATTTATTAAAGTACTTTCCTAATAGGGATTAAATTCATATCTTCCTATATATTGAGACATATGGTTATTTCCTTTACACTGGAGATACGCATATTGATATATCATTGAAAGTTTCTATTGAGAAACCCAAGTCATCATATTGCAGAGAGTTGAGAACTTTGTGATAAGAGTATATACTTTACTGGAAAAGCATATCATACTTTATCGGAAATATAGTATATTTTCTATATGTTGTTTGTTATTTTGCTTTTGGTTTTCTGGTAATTGGTTTCTGTTCTTCAGGTAAAGTAGGCTAGTCTATCCTCGTATAAATAGAGTCTATATGTTTCAGTTTACGTGATGAACGAAAAGTTACTGAATTCATTTCTTTTCAGAACTTCTTCATGGTATCAGAGCCATTCAATCTCACACGAGAGTTATAGTCGTGGCGATTTCATCTTATTATTATTATTATTCATCTTCATTCAATATTCCATCGAATGTATCATTTCTAATCAAAAATCTCAATTCCTTCGTTTGAGTTAAGTTTGATGGAAAGAATTATATTGTTTGGAAAAATCAGATCCAAAACATTTTGCGTGCTACAAATTTGCAGTTGTAGTGGCCGGACCTCAGCAGGCGGGTCAGATCCTCACCACCAAACCAACCGGCCTATCTGGACCTTGTCTCACATCTCACGGAGCAATCCAGGGTCGTCGGCCTCACGGACCTCCGGCACACACTTCATCTGCGCCCGAAGGACGGAACCAGCAGTTCATCATGCGGACCTTCGGCAATCAAAGCAAATCCACCGGAAACCCGAAGGGGCCAAGCCGGTCCGTCCATGCAGTCTCCTTCAACCTTCGGCATATCCAGCACGGACGACAAGGAAGCCCTACGTGACCACTCCCCACTGGGAGGAGTCACAACTCCCACCGTCGGACGGTCTTATGTCGGAGGGGTCCACCATCGGCAGTGACAGGGAACAATGACCTCCAGCACAATGGCATGCTGGGGGTTCCTCCATACATGTGCTGACGTGGCTTGGGTCACCCCGATGGCCCAATGGCATCTTAGGACTGCCGTCAGCACCAGTACCATCATGTGTGCATCATACGCTTGTTTTTTGGTGCCAAGTCAGGTTGGAAGCTATAAATACCCCTATTGAGGTACTGTTCACGGGATCGGAGGCAATCTGATCCCAACTCTCTCCGAATCTCACTTGCTGGCTGCTCATACTTCCTTCCTTCAGTTACTAACTTAGCCATCGGAGACCCCTCTCGGTCACTGCCGATCGGTGGGCTCTAATCTTTGTCTTATAGGAGCCAAGCAAGTAGAACCTTTTCTCTTATAGGTGAACCCCACCGCTACCCGAAGGACCAACCGATGCTCGTTCTCCTCCCATCCGGATCAAGTACAGTTGACTCGAAGAGGCAGTCGAATTTCAGTCACCATATCTGGCGACTCCGCTGGGGATATATATTGTTCTTAGACTCAGGTGACCTTAATCCCCCTCTCCTCATCCTTAGTGCTTCTTTCCTCCACGATGGGCATGGAAAACACTCGGGACAGTCATCATCATCATCATCTACCTACTCCTGCTTTGCCAATACTCCCTGCTGCTCAAGACCTACTCGTGGACCTGTTGGGATCCTCCTCCCAACCGCCCGATGAGCAGCTCCGTCAGAAGGATTCTGAGATTGCCTTTCTGAAGGACCAGTTGGCAAGACCTCTGCTAGCTCCATCCATCACCTTCCAGCTCCCTTCGAAGAAGCATTGCAAACCGACTCGGAGCATACTAGAAGGCGGTCGGACCTAGAATGAGAGGGAAGGCTGAACGATTACGGTCGTTCAGAGAAGGGAAAGGAAGTCTGCCAATCCCCCACTCTTGAATGCTAGTCGGGAGGCCGTCATGCCTAGTCCTCTAGGCGCCAGCCATCCAGAAGCGCCGTATCCAGTTCCCGCTTCAGGAGATCTCGCGAGACCCTCTATCTCCTTGAAGATGGAGACCTTGTCCCTAATAAATCCACCACACCAGAGACTCGATTGAGGGGAGCTCCGGAAGAAGAATTCAGGCCCCGTCGAAAAAGGGACCACAAGTGCTCCGGCAGGCATCACGGAGCAGATGATCATCTAAGCCACAAGAAAAAGGTATCCCAGAAGCCATGACTCCCCTCTCCCTAGAAAGGACCTGGACCTCGGAGACCATCTGAACTACCGCAGAAGTTAGATGGCCCCTAGCCCAGAAAAGAGAGTGGTCCAATAGAAGGCGTCTGTCGATGCGAGGCTCCGGCAGCTCAGCCTCTCTCTGTTCATTCCATAGATTGAGCTGGCGACCCTCCCACCAGGCTTCAATCTACCAAAGTTCACAAAGTATGATCCAAAGACGGATGCATACACTCACCTCATCCACTTCTAGCAGATCATCTCTCTCAATACAACTGACGACGCCATTATGTGCAAGGTATTTCTGACAAGCCTTGGTACTCTCGGTTCTCTTTGGTTCAACAACCTCCCTTCACATAGCATTACATGCTACCAGGACCTTGAACGGGCCTTTGTGGCCTGATTCGTCACTAGCAGCAAACAGACGAAGGAGATTGATGCTCTAATCAGCCTCAGGAAGTGTCCGGAAGAAAGTCTCTAGCAATAATTAGAGAGGTATTGGGAACTCTTCAACGAGATCCATGGTTGCGACCAAACGGTGGCCGCTTATTTCTTTAAGATCGGACTAGAAAGCAACATCTGGATCTTCGCTGACCTCACACTTCACCTTCTAGAGGACATGGACGATCTCATGCTCCGGTGGAGAAATTTTTCCAGGCAGTCGGAGGCAAGTCAACATTGCCAAGACTGACCGCAGAAAGGGCCCGAAGGCTCCAAAGGCCCACGAATTCATTGCTGAGACCATAGTATTCACCGAGCCTATCTACTTGGTCTTTAAGCATATCGAGAACCAACCTTTCTTTGCTTGGCCGGACCACAAACTAGGGACGACCGACAAGACAATGGACAAAAGGATCCACTGCACTTATCACAAGGAGCATGAATACTTTACGACCGGGTGCAAACCCTTCAAGTCGTATTTAGAGCATCTCATACAACAGAGTCATCTCAACAGATGGGTTGATCACCAGAAAACCTGGGAGTTGGCTCAGACTGCCGGGCAGTTCGATTAGCCAGAGGAGGTCGTTCCAATGATCAATGTGATCCACGACCCCTCAACAAAAAAGTTGCCACCCACCTCCACGTAGAGATTGACCATGCCTCCATCCCAAAACAAGTGCTCGTGGTCAGATATGCTCCAAAGCGGAAATATTCTGCCGAAAGGTTAGGGTGGTCTGTTACGTTTACGGAGAAGGACCTTGACCGGGTCCAGCTGCCGCACAACGATGCTCTGGTGGTCACCCTTCGCGTCGGACCGGCCAACATCTGACACATTCTTATCGACCAGGGAAGCTCCACCGAGGTAATGTGCTTCTCTCTATTTTGAGCCCTCAAGCTTTCTGCTGACGATTTGCAGCCTGTCGATGTACCACTCGTCGGGTTCAATGGCGCTCCTGTCTGGCCTCTCGGTAAAATTTCCCTCCTGGTCCGGGTTGGGTCTAAGACGGTCGACGTGGAGTTCATTGTTGTCGATGTTCCAATTCCTTACAACGCCATCCTTGGCTGAACCTAGATCCATTCTATGCAGGCAATTGCCTCCACCTACCACCAGGTTGTCCGATTCATTGGAGCCTCCGGATGACAGGAGGACATCTACGGCGACCAGTCAGCATCCAAAAAATGCTACATCTCAGCCATTTTGGAGAACAAAGAAGCGAAGCATGTTCAATTGGTGGAAGTCCCAGATGCTCCAGTCCTTGTAGACGTCGGCACTCCAGCAGCCGACAAAGCAGTAGAGGAGCTCATCGCAGTTCCAATTAATGAAGACGAAAAATAGTCCTTCCTCATCGGATCTTCACTCTCTAAACCGGAGTAGGAAGAGATGGTAAGTTTCTGCAAAGCAAACATAGAGATTTTCTCCTGGACTCCATACGAGATGCCTAGTGTCGATTCATTATTCATCTGTTACTAGAACGTTGATCCCTCTCGGCATCCCGTCGTCCAAAGACCCCGATGTTCCTCTCCGACACACACACAAGCAGTCATTGAGGAAGTGGACTGACTACTCAAAGTAGATGTCATACGAGAGGTCCAATACTCCACATGGCTAGCCAACATCGTCGTCATCAAGAAGAAGTCTGACAAATGGATAGTCTCTGTCGATTACACTAATCTCAATGATGCTTGTCCAAAAGACTGCTTCCCCTTGGACAAGATCGATCAGCTTGTGGACGCCACTATCGGACACCAGCGGCTCAGCTTTATGGACGCCTACAGGGGCTATCACCAGATCTCTATGGCAGAAGAAGATATGGAGAAGACGACCTTCATAGCTCCCAAGGGGGTCTACTACTACAGAGTTATGCCCTTTGGCTTCAAAAATGCTAGAGCTACCTATCAGCGGATGGTTTCACGGATGTTCTCTAAGAAGATCAGACACACTATGGAGGCCTATATCGACGACATGGTCGTCAAAGGCAAGCTTCTGGTCGATCACATCCGGCATCGCACGGAAGTCTTCTAGATCCTCAAAAGGCACAGGCTCTGTCTCAATGTCGAGAAGTGTGCCTTCGGTGTTGGGTCCGACAAATTTCTCGGCTACCTAGTTACTAGCCGAGGGATAGAAGCGGATCCATCCTAGGTCACAGCAGTATCCAATCTGAGGCCTCTATCAACCATCAAAGAAGTTCAACGGGTGAATAAAATGGTGGCGGTCCTAAACCAGTTCATCAGTCGGTCGTCCAATCTCTATCTATCATTCTTCCAAGCAATCAAGACTAACCAGAGAAGCTACAAGTGGACAGAAGAATGTGATCATGCCCTATAGCAGCTGAAGCAATATATCTCCAGCCCTCCAGTCCTAGTTACACCGAAGGATCTAGAGCCTCTTCTTCTCTATCTTGCCATCTCTTAACATGCAGTCAGCTCTGTTCTATGCCGAGTTGAGGGGATGGAGCATCAGTCGGTCTATTACACCAGCAAAACATTGCTTCTTGCCGAAACAAGGTACCTGTCTCTTGAAAAACTTGCTCTTGCTTTGGTTTCTACATCTATGAAACTCCTCCCCTACTTCCAGCAGCATACAATCACGGTGCTGACGGAGCATCCACTAAAGGTAGTCCTCCGGAAGGCTAATCTCTCCAATCGGATCTCAAAATGGGCGGTCGAGCTCGCCAACTTCGACATCAAATATCAGCCCAGAACGGCCATCAAAGCCCAGGTCTTGGCCGACTTCGTTGCAGAGTTCTCTCCCAGGGTCATCCACTAAGAAACTTAAATGGAGTCTCCGGCCAATGACCAGGATTATCTGGCTGCCTCCTCGTCTGTTGCTCTGCCTCCACGATGCTCCAGTAGTTATACCCAACGCCCGGTGGAGCCATGACAGTTATTCCACGGGGAAACATTAAAGTTGCATGTTGACGGCGCTTCGAACAACAAAGGCTCCGGTGCAGGCATCGTCCTTGTCTCCCCAGGGGGAGTCATTCATGAAAATGCTTTATCTATTGATTATCCAGCCTCCAACAACGAGGAGGAATATAAAGCTCTGATCTCCGGACTCCGTCTTTCCAACTACATCAGAGTTGAGGACATATTCGTATACAACGACTCTCAGTTGGTCGTTAATCAGTTGACTGGGGAGTATGGTGCCAGAGATGATAGAATGCTAAAGTACCTCAGCTCTGCCATCAACGAAATACAGAAGTTCAAGACCTTCCGGATTGAGCAGATTTCCAGAGAACACAACTCTCATGCCGATGCTCTAGCAAAGCTGGCCTCCGCCTGCTCTCCCTCTGGCCAATGATCAATTTCCTTCGACACAATCTCACAACCCAACTTTGAGCCTCCTATTCTGGAGGTAAACTCTATCTCTGACCGACCAAGCTAAATGAACGAAGTGCTAGCCTTCCTCAAGAGCGACACTCTATCGGAGGATCGTCGAGAGACCCATCGTGTTCGTTGTAAGGCAGCAAACTTTTGGCTGTCACCAATGAAGGCCCTCTACCGATGGTCCAGGAACGGTCCCTATCTGCTCTGTGTCCACCCATCCCAAGTCCCAGGAGTTTTACAAGAGTTACATTCCAACAGTGGGGGATGTCACTCCGGTGGGCAATCTCTAGCCCATCGAGCAATCACTCAGGGGTACTGGTGGCCGAAGATGCGGAAGGATGCTGAAGATTATGTCAAATCATGCCACAAGTGCCAACGCTTTGCTTCGGAAATCCACTATACGACTGAGGACCTGCAGTCGGTAACCAGTCCTTGGCCATTCGCCCAGCGGGACATCGATATCGTCGGCAAGCTCCCAACTGCTCCGGGCGGGTTCAAGTTCCTCATCACAACAATGGACTACTTCACCAAATGGGTTGAGGCTGAACCCCTCGTCACCATCACAGCTGACGATGTCAAATGCTTTGTCACGCCCGAACCAATTTAATTAAATTAAGGAAAAATAATATATGGGGAGGAGTAATATTTTTTTAGAGTTATAAAGACTATTAAATAAAATACAAGTGTAATTGTATTTAAAATACATATAAATTGTGAGGAGTGGCTCACAAGTGAAATAATACTTTATTATAGAGGGCAAGAAGGTCTTTTGTTATAAAAATCTGTCATTAGTGGTATATAAGGTAGTTATCTCTCTCATTAGGGTTATTCCAAATCCTTGAGTGGTTATAGAGAGCTTAGAGAGAGAGACCTTGGAAAAAGCTTGATTTGGACTTTTTAGGAGAAGATTTTGGAGAAGAAGCCTCTATCAATCTTGTTCACAACATCCTTAAGGTAAACTTCATGTTTTTACAATTTTAATTTCGTGCCTAATTAGTCCCGGATTAGTGGTTTTTCACTAATCACGTTTAGGGACTGATTTTCTAGATCTAACTTAGAAAATCATGGTTTTAGGTGTTTTAAACTAGGTCTTTGAGGCCCAAATTTTGATATGCTTTGAGGGAAGAAGTTATAGTCGTGTTACAGTACTTGGTTTGAGGAGTTTATACAAAAAAATCGAGTTTAGATGAAGTTTTACGAAGGTAATTAGCAAAAAATTAACAGATTTTTCGATCTGTTCAGTTCTGCACGAATCGGTATACGCACAGGTATACCGGCCGGTATGCCGGGCGGCATTCCGGTTGGCATACCGGCCTTCGTTAAAACGCCCAGTAAACCTTAGAGAAATTTTGTACGAAAATTGGTACTAACAGGCATGCCGGTCGGCATGTCGGGCGGTACACCGGTTATCGTACCGGTTACCATACCGGTTTTGGTTGATTTTGGGCAGTGAGGTTGGATTTTATAAAAATCAAAAACTTACACTAACCGGCATGCCGGGCGGTACACCGGTTGTGTACCGGTTGTCATACCGGTCAGAAAGAATTTTGGGGAAAAGTGTTTGGATCGTCGGGAATTGATATTTAATTAATTTTAAAATATTTTAAGGAGAATTTCCTGACTGTGAGAGGTTGTAAAAATCAGTAATAAGAATCCTTTATTTATAAATATAGTTTGGAAGGATTAATTATACATGGTTACATTATAACATGAGATTAGCCCGGATCTTCAAAGGCACCCCAGTAGATTCACATACGGCGAGCTTACCTTACTCGGTGAGTGTGTAACTACCTTTTTATATATGTGCTTTGTTATGTATGAGATTGTGTGTAGTTGTGGTAGTTACATGCTTTTTACGTGATAAATACATAGGGATAGATGCCCAAGCATGTAAAAGAATGAAAACAAATTATAATATGTCGATGTTGGGACTGTGGGACCAACGGCATAAGAAGTGGATTGTGATATGTCGATGTTGGGACTACGGGACCAACGACATAAAAAGTGGATTGTGATATGTCGAGGTTGGGACTGCGGGACCGACGACATAAAAGATTATGGGGAAAAACCCCTTAACATGTTGAAGTCAGGCTGCGGTTCGGTGACATGTTGTGTGTTGAGGTTGGAACTGCAGGGCCAACAAAATGAAATAATACAATGATGCATGTTATACAAAAATTAAATAAAACAGTACATGAATGTGGCATGTATACGTGATAGGTGGGGAGAGACATCACCCCTTGGACAATTGTTGTGTACGTGATAGATGGGGAGAGTCACCACCCCTTGGACAAATGCATGCTTACGTGATAGATAGGGGAGAGTCACAACTCCTTAGTTACTTGTTCTTTACCTGTACTTTGCCTGTACTTTGCCTGTACACTGTGAATTCTCTTTATATTATCAAAGTGCATATATTGACTGTTGTAGCTGACACTCCTGGATATCTTTTGCTGTTTGTTTTGCAATCTATATCCAGGTCAGGAGGAGTAGCGGGTTCTCTTTTGCCAGCCATTGTCGGGTTGCCTTTCAGAGCAGTTAGTAGACGTTGCTCATTGTTGGAGACAGTGTTCTTTCTTCAGCTAGTTCAGTAGTAGCAATTTTGAGTTACAGACTTTACTTTCAGTCAGATTAGATGTTGGGAGTTTTATTTTGAGTATTGGTGTTTTGTTGGACCACTTGTTGGGATTTTATATTCAGTACTTCCGCTGTGTTTTTATTTATGCAGTTAGACTTGTGAGACTACTGTGACATATATCACTTGGGTTTTTAGTTGTGATGCTTTGTTAGTCATGTATCTGTTGCCAATTTTAATATTATTATTATATTCTAGAATGGGTCATGACAACTTGGTATCAGAGCTCTAGGTTGATAGATTCTGGAGTCAAGAGTGCTTGAGGTTTTGAGGAGAGAGTTGGTATGAGTCAGTAGGGTGTATATTCCGGAATTATTGTGCGTGTTACTTTGACACCCAGGCAACTACCTTGAAATCCGATTTGAAAAGCGCCTGATCAACGTATTTTTCAATTGGGAAGTCTTGGGCAGTTAATTGGAAAAGCATGATATAGCGGAATACCGAGTCTAGGTTGAGTTGAGAAGTGAGTAAGAGTGTGTCAGTAAGTGTTTGGAAGGCTGAGAATCGGCAAAAAAAGGCATGGCTTGGCAAAGGAACAGTAAGGCTAAGGACACTTAGGTGTTGCATGATTTATTTCGCTTTACAATTATTATGAGATGTACTAAGTATAATGGAAAACGTATAGGATGCAGCTTCCACCGGACCTGCAGATGGTGAGGTGAATCAGCCTCCTGCTCAGGGAAATCCACCTCCAGCGGTATCGGAGAATAGAGTTGAGGCAGTCATAGCTCAGTTCCTGGAGAACCAGGCTGCATTCATGCAGTGGCAGACTGCACAGAGAGGGGGCAGCGGGAACCAGTTTGCTGGAGAGGTTTCGTCGGATGTATCCGGCAGAGTTTGGTGGAGGAGTATCTCCTGCCTTAGCAGAGGAGTGGCTTAAAGGAGTAGAGAGAGTGCTGCGTGCCATGGGAGCATCTGATGAACAGAAAGTCAACTTAGCGACTTTCAACCTGAAGGACGAGGCCCTAATCTGGTGGGAGGCTTATAGACGCCAGCTGACTACTGTGGAGGAGGGTGGTGTTCCTAGGGCTATCACCTGGGACTTATTCACCAAGGGGTTCAATGATCACTTCTACCCAGAGAGTTATCGCACATAGCAGGAGAATGCTTTCTTGTACCTAAAGCAAGGAAGTATGACAGTGGATGAGTATGAGATAAAGTTTGCTGCTTTGTCTCGATATGCGGTGGAGCTGGTAAACACCGATGCCAAGCGGTGTAAGAGGTTTCGAGGAGGACTGGTTCCCATTATTGCGACCCGGTTGACTCAGTTTAGAGAGAAAGACTATGCTGACTTAGTTGAGATGGCCAGGATGACTGGCAAAGATGTTCATACTTTGATGGAGCACAAAGCTAAGAATGGAAAGACTAGTGGTGGTTGGTCGGGAAAGGCGACTAGTGATGGAAAGACTTTTTCGGGCAAGGGGCACAGTGG
>NMUG010010061.1:0-11072 GCA_002855965.1 Monotropa hypopitys | reverse complement strand
TGATGAAATTTTAAAGTTAAGACTCTTTCCACACTCATTAACAAAAATTGTTTTTACATGGTTTATTAACTTACCTCCAAATTCTATCCATTCATGGAGGGAAATGGAAGAACAATTCCATGTACAGTTCTATAGACATCAACCTGAAATATCTGTAGCAGACTTAGCAAAGATAAAGCAGAAACAAAATGAGTCTATTGAAGACTATATGACCAGGTTCAAAAAGGTCAGAAATCAATGTAATTTCTTGATTCCAGAATCTAAAATAGTAAAGTTTGCCCAGGATGGGCTTGACTTTAATTTCAAAAAACAATTTAATGGAACTGAATTTAGGGATTTGTTTGATATAACATCGAAGGCTATAGGATATGAAGCCATTCTGATGGAAGGAGAACAGAGAAAAAACAAATCTATGGGCACATATTATCAAGATATAGAGGGAAATGTAGAAATAAATGTTGCACAAGTAATTGGCAAAACACCACTGGTTTGTGATACTTTAACAAAGGCTGAAAAGCCTCAGAACATGCCATCCTTTTATCCAAACAAAAAGAATCAGTCTAATTATAGACAATATTCTTTTGACTTATCCAAAGCAGATCAATTATTTGATGAACTGCTCAATCAAAAAATTTTAACATTATCACAAGGGCATATCATCCCTACAGAAAAAGATAGAAAAGGGAGAGAATATTACAAATGACACAATTCTTTTAGACATAATACTAATAATTGTGTAACATTTCGAAATTGTGTGCAGGATCTGATTCAAAAAGGCCTGCTGCAATATGCAAAGGGAGATAAAGAGGTCTTGGGAATAGACATTGATCCATTCCCAATGATAGATGTTAATATGGTTACAGCCAGACTAAACAAAGGAAAGCTAGCTTCTCAAATTGAAAGGCAGATACAAGAAGATAGTGAGTAGATGGACACTGATGAAGATTCTCACACCAAAAGACAGTTTGAGAATTATTTTTGTCAAAGATGCGAAGAAGAAATCAAAATAGGAGAAGCAGTAATGGCTGGAAAAGAATATAATGGAACCTATGCTAAAGGTGCCATAAGATTTAACACAATGGGGGGAAATGACTTACAAATATATGTAGGTCCAAAATTAATATTTGAAGGTGAAGATCCGGGTATCTTTATTCTATCCCAGTCGACCAAATGGTATGGGGAAGATGATGACCCTTTTTTATTTAAGGGACAGTCAGTAATACCTGCTTTACCAGGGAAATCAAGCATGAAAACGATGTTTCCTCCAAGGCATATGTATGAAAGAGGAAGAGACCACTATCATAGGTTTGGAAGACCAGGAAGAGGTGGTTCATTTATGAGGGGTGGTTACCAAGGGAGAATGGTAATACCACCAAATGTAAAGCATCAGATGTGGGAAGATATAAAACATCCAAAATTCCCAATCAATGGGAAATACATACCCGTTACTAATACTGAGAAGAGAAAACTGCAAAAAAAAGTTTTCAGAAAGAGAAAAGAAAATGATTATCCAAAGTTGGGATTGCAACAACAACAAACTCACTGGACAAACCATAAGGCCAACAAAATTTTAAAACAATCATTGCCTTTGGTCTGGAATAGACCACTTGGGGAAACATCACAACAGATAAGAGAAGCCAAACAAGGATGTGAAGCTGGGGGCAACAGGACAAACCAATATCTATCAAAAGGCTAACAAATCCAAATTAAGGGATTGTAGTTCAGCCTAGAGAAGTTCATGTCGACAGAAGTAAAGAAGAAAATATAAAGAATTCTGATGTACCAATTCAGTCAATAAAAGAACAAAAGGCTGAATTAAAGAGAAGTATTAGGCAAAAGATTGCTGAATTCAAACAGATGCTAGCTGAAGATGAGGATGAAGATGATGAGCTCATGATTTCTGATGATGACTCAGATCTCACCAAGGAAGACTTGAAAGAGGACAAAGAGGAAACAGACTCACAGAAATCCATGGATTTTGGCCAAGCTTTAGAGGCCATCCAATTTGGATCAATACCTCCAGGTAAGTTTTCTTGTAATATGATTCTGGTATTACCCAAAACTTTTCAACCAAAACAAGACCAACCCCTAAGTTTGGAAGGGGATGTTAGAGATGAAACTGAGGCAATAGCAAAAATTGCCAATAAATCTCTTGAAAAGGATTCATCAAAAATACTAATTGAAATAGAAAAGGACTCACAAGGAGAAGAAAATGTAAAGTTTTGGTCTCCTACTGATGACTTAACTAGACATCTGAAACCTTTATACATGAAATTACATATTAATAGAAAACCTATTAACAAGGTTTTAATTGATAATGAAGCAATTGTCAACATTCTGCCTTTCAAATTAATGAAAATATTGGATAAAACAGAGGCATTCCTACTGAAGTGACAGTAGGAAACTTCGCAGGAGGATGTTCACCTGTTAGAGGTGTTATATCTTTACAATTGCAAATAGGTAACAGGAGAATGAACACAACATTCTTTGTAATTGATTCCAGCTCTAATTATAATACTTTATTAGGCAGGGATTGGATTCATATAAATGGTTGTGTGTCTTCTTCTTTACATCAAGCTTTAATTTTTCTGAAGCCACAAATGGAAGTTCACTTGGCTGATAAACAACCTTTCAAGGCTGATACTAACAATGCAGAAGCTTGTTTCTATGATAAAGACCTATGGCCTATCAAAGTAGAGGATCAACAGGTCAAGTCAAGTGGAGCTACTCTTACTGAAAGTCAATTCTTCAAGTACATCAAAGAAGGTTTCAAAGCACTTAGCAAAGACTTCACCAGGCCTAATATTATCTCAAGGCCCAGAGACCAGGACATAAAGTTTCCAGATGCAGAATAGCCAACTCCCAAAAGCAGCTATAGTAGCAGCCACTTTCAAGAGGCTATTTTCTTATGTTATATGTAAAAAGTTAGAAGCTAGTATTCCTATCTCATGTATTTGGGCAGACTGTGTCATTGATGATAGCCCTATGACCATAAAAGAGTTAGCTATGAAAGATTTAAAGTCTGCACCTGCTAAACTTGATGACTTGAAAGCTGATGTTCAAGATCCTTTGGAGGATTTTAATGTGGGATTCACAGATAATCCCAAAATGCTTTATGTATGTGCCAATTTACCTAATGAAATGAAAGGTCAATTGAAGTATTTACTGCTTGAATTTAAAGATTATTTTGCTTGGAATTATTCTGACATGCCTGGGTTAGATAGGCAATTAGTAGAACATAAGATTCCTATTAAAGGAAATTTTATTCCTTATCAACAAGCTCCAAGGCAAATGACACCTGAGGTACAAGAAGCAGTAAAGCAAGAAATGCAAAAATTGTTCCAAACTGGTTTTATTAGACCTGTAAGATATGTGGAATGGATCTCAAATATAGTTCCAGTCAAATAGAAAAATGGAAAAGTTAGGATATGCATTGACTTCAGAAATTTGAATTCAGCATCTCCTAAAGATGAATATCTTATGCCTGTTGTAGACCACTTGGTTGATGCAACTGCAGGACATAAGTATTTATCATTTATGGATGGATATTCTGGCTATAACCAAATCTTTATTGCAGAGGAAGATACACATAAGACAGCCTTCAGATTTCCAGGATACATAGGCTTGTTTGAATAGGTGGTGATGCATTTGGAATAAAAAATGCAAGAGGCACTTATCAAAGGACAATGAACACTATTTTTCATGATTTAATAGGAAAGTTCATGGAAGTATACATTGATGATGTGGTGGTCAAGTCACAAATATTTGATGACCACATAAAACATCTCAGACTAACATTACAAAGGATGAGAAAATACCAACTGAAAATGAATGCCTTGAAATGTGCTTTTGGAGTTTGCACAAGAAACTTTCTAGGATTTTTGGTACACCAAAAAGGAATAAAGGTTGATAAATAAAAAGTTAAATCAATCATGAGAGCACAACCTCCAACAACTAAACAAGAACTACAACAGTTCTTAGGACAAGTTAACTTTTTGAGAAGGTTTATATCAAACCTGTCGGGGAAAACATTAGCATTCTCACCTTTATTAAGGTTAAAATCCCAAAAGGATTTTAGATGGAATGAAGAACATCAAAAGGCATTTGAGTTGCTAAAACAGTCATTAATTACACCTCCTGTGTTAATGCCTCCTATTAGGGACAAACCTTTAAAGCTGTATATATCAGCAGGACATTAGTCGATTGGTAGTTTATTGGCACAAGACAATAAAGAAGGTCATGAGCATGCCATCTTTTACCTCAGTAGAAGATTAAACGAGTGTGAAACAAGATATACTTCAATAGAAAAGTTATGTCTTGCTTTGTACTTTTCTGCTATAAAATTAAGGTGCTATATGTTACCATCGACAGTGCATATTATTGCACAAACAGATGTCATTAAATATATTTTATCAAGACCTATTTTAAAAGGTAAGCAAGGAAAGTGGTTATTGGCTTTGGTGGAATATTGTTTCCAATATGTTCCCCATAAAGTAGTAAAGGGACATGCTTTGGCAGATTTCTTAGCTGATCATCCAAATATTCACCTAGAAGAAGATGTTTTTGAAATTCATATGGTGGATATAGAGTTTTGGAAATTATCATTTGATGGATCTAAGAATGAAAAAGGAGCAGGAGCTGGGATAGTCTTCACAACTCCTAAAGGAAAATTGCTGCAGTTTTCATTTCAATTGGATGGGAATAAGATATTATCCAATAATCAAGCTGAATATGAGGCCTTAATTATTGGATTAGAGATAGCTTTAGACCTAAATATAAAGCACTTGCCGGTAGCAGGGGATTCCCAGTTAGTGATTCGACAGGTAACATGACAATATAAATGCCTACATCCATTGTTAAATATACAATGGAAAAATGTTAAGAATCTCATATCCAGGTTTGATGAAATACAATTCAAACATATATTCAAGATAGAAAACAATGAGGCTACTGAAATGGCACAAATTGCTTCTGGAATAAGAATTCCAGAAGGACAAAAGAATAGACTGATCAAAGTCCAAAAAAGATTCTTAACTTTTTCTGTCGACAGAGAAGAAATACTATTGGAAGTATTAAACAACACTTTGTCAATAGATTGGAAGGAACCAATCAACAAGTTCCTAAATAACCCTAATGAGAAGGTTGACAGAACAATAAAACAAAAGGCTATTAATTATGTCATATTAGAGGATGAATTGTTCAGAAAATCATCAGATGGAGTATTATTACTCTGCATCAATTCTCCTCAAACCATGAGACAGTGATGGGAGAAATACATGAAGGGTTATGTGGATCCCACCAGTCAGAAGAAAAAATGAAGTGGCTAATAAAGAGATATAGATATTTTTGGCCTTCTATAAGAAAAGACTGTATTACTTATGCAAAAAGATGCCAAAAATGCCAATAACATGGACCTATTCAAAGAGTACCAGCATATCCTTTACAATCCATAGTTAAACCTTGGCCATTCTGAGGATGGGCAATGGATATGATTGGGGAAATTCATCCCCATTCATCATTACAACATGGATTCATAATTGTAGCTACAGACTTTTTTACCAAATGGACAGAAGCCATACCTTTTAAGAATGTAGCTCAAGAACAAGTAATAGCATTCATTGAGTAATATATTTTCTGTCGATTTGGTATTCCAGAAACTATTACTGTTGATCAAGCTTCAATATTCAATGGTAAGAAAGTTACTGATTATACTAGTCAATTTGGTGTGAAAATTTTGAATTCATCTCCATATTATGCCCAAGCCAATGGGCAAGTGGAATCAACCAATAAAATAATAAAAAAACACTTTATCAAAAATGGTTAAGTACAATCCAAGGGAATGGCATGAGCTACTACCAAGAGTTCTTTGGGCCTATAGAACTTTCAAAAGAGAAAGTACAAAGGCTACACTATTTGAATTAGTATATGGACAAGCTGCAGTACTACCAGTAGAAATTGATGTGCTGTCTCACAGAATAGCTAAGCACTATGATCTAGAAAATTTTGACTTTGAGGAAGCTATGTATAGAGAAATTGATGGGCTAGCTCAGAAAAAGAAACTGGAGAGGATTTACAATAAAAGAGTACATGAAAAGTCCTTTGCAATAGGAGACCTAGTTTGGAAAAAAATATTACCACTTGATGGCAAATATAAATGAAAATTTGGCAAATGGTCACCTAATTGGGAAGGACCATTTTGTATACTTAAAATCCTTAGAGGAGGGGGCATACCATTTAGAATCCTTGTTAGATATAGCCCATGAAAGGACAATTAATGGAAAGTACTTAAAGGCATATTTTCCTTCTCCATGGGAAACAATAGATGTTTTAAAAAACTACATAAAGTTCCTTAAAATAAATATTCCATTTCATAAAAGTCTTTACACAACACACTCACTAAGGACTAAGGTACAATAGGATTTCCAGCATTATCAATATTAATAATTTCTAGATAATGTGGGAAACTTCAGGTTACAAAAACATGAAATCTTGACCAAGTAAAGGTTAAGAATTCGTATTCCCTATTCCTAATCTCAGCTTCTGCATCCATCTCCATTTTCTTCATCATCAAAGGCCTCATCACTCTGACATGTTCTTCAGCCTTGGCCAGCAGCCTATTCCTCTTAGCTTCATATTTGTTCAGTCGAATTTGGTATCTGGTATATACCCCCCTTGGAGGATTGGGTTGAGTAATCCACAGTGGTGCTTCAAGATTCAAAATCTTATTATGAAGGGCTACTAGTTTGTCATGCTAACAATAATAGTCAGCCCAGAATGGATCATAATAAGCAGATGTGTTTTTCTGCATCCAAAACCTGATTAAAGGCAAAGATGCTAGAAATACTGTCAGATAAGGAGAAATCATTTCATTAGCACAAGATTGAAGGGTTTCACAAGCCCATAAAAAGTTGAAATATGGAAATTTTTCTTCCAGAACATAAACATCCAAAAAAGCAAAAGCTGCCAACAATTCTTTTGCTCTTATTTTATCAACAGGAGATGGAACAACAGGCCAGACAGGTGTATGAGAAGGGAATTAGAAAACCCTCAATTTCTCAATTTCCTGAAACCAGTCTGGATTTACTGGCAGAAAAGGAAGGTTAGGGAAAACATGATCAAAACCATCTGGATAATGTGGTTCGTGAATCACTTTCATCCAATAGAAACATTGATTTTTAGCCTTTTCAAATAAGACTTCATGATTCTCTATATCGATTTTCCTGAACGTCCCAGTTAGTGTGAAAGGCAATGGTCTGTAGTCGATAGAAAGAAGGGAATCCAAAAGAAGGGTTTTTGGTTCATCTTTTACCCATGGAAACATGAAACCTACCTTAACAGAAGACCTCCTGATATTAGGGTCATCTGGAGGCGAATCCATTCGGACAATAACTCTTTCCGTTAAAAACCTACCCCAATCTACAGGGGGATTGGAAGGAAGAGGTTGATCCAAATTAGACATATTATCGGAGGGATACTTAATAAGAAGAAGCTAATTTCTTCGATAAAAGAACAAGTATAAGTAGTGGTTCAACTGATGTTCGTAGTAGTTAATGAAAGTCTCCAAACGTCTCATATAAAAGACGAAGGGACTCTGTTAGTTAACTGAACATGACTACCACTCACCCATTATCTAGGCCACATCGGTCCGGATAATGGGTAGTTATTTAAAACCATGTAATTAGGAAAAATAATACGTGTGCTATTTCCTGTATACATAAGGGATATAAAATGTTTTTACAATTGCTTAATAAAAGAATACAGAAGCATTTGAAATAAGAACCGTTAACCTCACATAAAAGGTTAAATACGTAGTCATTTCTTTCACATTAACCTTACAGGAAAAGAATCCAGAATGTATGACACGCATAATTACAAAGGATCCAGAATGTATAACACACATAATTACAAATTGGTCCAACATACAAAGGCTATTCAATTTTAGCATTGAAGTCATAAATTAGATTTACAAAATATTTCCATTTGTTTTCGAGAATGCCAAATGCTTCCTGATTCCTTAGATATTCAATCTTTGCAGATTGGATTTTTACTTCCATGTCCTCATTGGACTTCAGAATCTTTGAAAGTTGCAGGCTCATCGTTGTCTTTTCAGATAATAAGGCTTGTTTCTCATCCTCGAGATATTGGAGCCTGGATAGCAATTCAACCTTTTTCTTATCAATTGCTTCAAGTTTATCCTTCACTTGCTGAATAGATTGACTCATGGGACCCAAAGTCTGAGGAGTTTCTGACAGCTGTGAAAGAAGAGCATTCTTATTTTTAAGTTCCTGCTGGTAAAAAGCAGCCATTGTCATGTCCAAGTCAGTTTTCAAGGTTGAAAGTTTGATGTGTTCTGGTAAAAGCAAAATTTGGGATTGGAGAATGTCATCAACACAAGAGGCAAAGACAAGAGCAAGGTTAGTGGCAACCTCAGATAAAGAAAGAGTCAACATTGTAAAGAAATGATCCAACTTATCCTTAACCTTTTGACTCAATTGATAAGAAGAAGGAGTAACAAGAAAATCAGAGACAGATTGGGAACAAGACTCAGACAGTGACTTGACCCTGGAAAGCATAACCTCTAGATCATCATTTACTGCCCGGGTTACCTCAGGTATGAAAAAAGGAGTTTCTGAGTTAGACTCCAAAACCTAGGTATCTACAGAAGAATCATGTGGCTGGATATCATCCAAAACTAGGGGAAGAGACTCAACAGGAGGAACTGATGGACCTTCTTCTAAAAATTGAATTGTCGGAACATCTGTTACTTCTAACATATCCTCAATAGGATAATTTTCTTCAGAACTTGAGGGTGATTGATCATTAACATTAGCTGACATAACTTGATTACCCTCATCCTCTATCTCCTCAATAGCAACAATCACTATCTTGTGTGTTGGAACCACCACCAAAGCCCTAGATAAACTTGGAATAACATCTCCAGTACCAACATTAAGTACAACTTCTTCTGCCAAGGATTTAGTAAAGACCTTAGGGACTTCTGGGATATACGTCGACAAATTTGGAAGTGGAGTATCCTCTGTAGACAAGAAAACATCTTCAACAATATCTACATTACTAGCCACTGGAGGATTTACAGAAGAAAGAACATCCTCTGTTGATAAAAAAGAACTGCTCTCAGCAACAGTAGGGTGAACAGGGGAATCTGGTATATCCTCCTCAGGCGTGGTTACCCTCCTGCTTGATCTCTAAAAAAGATCAAAAAGCTAAGAAAAATATTTACAAGAAAAGGATAAGAATATTTGACCAAAAGAATACCTGAATAAGGGAAGCTAATGGTTGGTTATCTTCATTTTCTTATTCTTCTTCTTCTAATTCCCTCAACAAGTAAGATTGGGTAATTGTCCTTTTCTTAGAAGAAGAAGGCTTGATTGGATCAATTCTCTTTGATTTCCTAGAACCTAAAAGGAAAGAAGATTGAGTTTTAAACCAAAGACAGTATAGTCAATGAAAGAAATACAAAATAAAGTATATTACCTGTTGAAAGTAGAACATCAAGCTTTAAAAAGGTAGTTCTCCAAAGAATGGGTGAAAATAGTAGCCTTAACAACCTCCCACTAGTCATTGAATTTCACTGAAACCATTGGGTCAGCCAAGAAAGGTTGGAATTGGAAATTTGCACAGGCTTGCTGATAATGACTCAGATAAGTTGCAATGATTGAGGTCTTGTGGTGACCGGACCCATGCTCTGAGGATCGCAAACTGTCACAAGTCCAATCACCCACGAGTCGGCCATACGAATCATCCAACCGGAGGGTCCCGTCGGATCGTCCAACCGGAGCACCAACGACTCATATGACCAAGTAAAGGCACCAATTACCAGGTGTCCGCGGCCGAAGAGCCCGCAGCCTGACCGATCACCAATGTCCGAACGGGCGTCCTCCAGTGACACTTTGCCACTGCTCTCGGCTTACTGCCAAACGAGCCAGACCGTCCGGAGGACTGCCCTTATGTCACTATCGCGGGGATCCATCCAAGATTCCCCGTCCGTACGGTCCAACCCGGTCCAACAACCGTCCAGGCCCACCCGTGGGCCCTCGACGTGCGGCCCACTCAATATTCGTGAGCCCCAAGCCAACATCCCCCTATAAATACCTCTTATGGGTACTGTTCATGGGATCCTGGTCCTCATCCTGATTAGAGATCCCCGACCGCTAACCGTCCGGCCTCCCCTGTTTTATGCTTTACTTCTTATCCAAAAAGTTCTAACTTGAGCTTCGGAGGCCCCGTTGATAAAACCCCACCGGCGGGCACTGATCCTTGTTTTGCAGGAGCCAAACAGGAGGACCTCCCTTTGTTTGATTGCAGGGACCACACAAGCCACCGGACGTTGCCGACACCCATAAACCGAAGGGTCAGCAGCCGTTGCAGAGACACCTCCGGCAGAAACAGGTCACCACAATTGGCGTTCACGATGGGACCTTACCACCAGTATCAGTGGAAATCAGTTTTCTGCCCTTCTCTCTAGCTACACTCATGGAAGACGGTAACACAACGCCGGTGGCCCAGGATCCCATTCTTCCAATCGGACCGGCCCCTCCTCCCTCACAGCATGTTTCTATGGGGCTTTTCTCTTCTCCGACCGGCCTCACGTCGGAGCTAGGATCGGCCTACTGCACTTACCACCGGGAAAGGGGACACTTCACAACTGGTTGCCTCCCCTTCAAGGCCTACATGGAGCATCTTGTCCGACAGGGCCACCTCGACAAATGGGTTGACCGGCGCAGGACGACAGCTGCCGGACCCAATGCAAGCCATGCAAACTAGGGAGACCAGAACATCCCACTAATCCCGTAATCCGGCAGAGTGCCAAACGGATCCCCACAATTGTAAAACCTTGTCAAATTTCTATTTATATGATGAAATGCACTGTCTTCCCTTCTTTGTGTTCTTCATTGCTATTTTCAAGAACATAACATAGTGGCTCCGGCAGGCGCGCGCTTCGGGCGTGGTTATAACCTGCCGTCTACCCTACGGCTTTGGACAATTCATCCATCGGATGGTAACTCCAGCAGGCGCCAGCTTCGACTGGGTCATAACCTGCCGTCCATCCC
>NMUG010010060.1:0-11072 GCA_002855965.1 Monotropa hypopitys | reverse complement strand
TTTCTAAAAGACTCAACAATACCAACTAAAGGGTGAAGAATCATAATTTGCCAGAAGACTCACTTTGTCAAACAAAGGAATAAATGACTAATTTTCCAAAAGACTTGTTTTCTCAAAAGACAAGGGAATTGGTTTTCAGTCTACCAAGTTCTACGAATTCCAAACGACTCATTCTCATAGTTTTCAAAGCATTGGTTTCTAGCATACCACTTTTCAACAATTTCCAAAGGGATTGGTTTATAGCATACCAAATCCTTAAATTATCAAATCAAGTAAATTATTAGGTTTCGACCAAGTTCCGAGATAGTTGGGCATCAACCGACTAACCATATGTTTCCTAGTATTTTCCCAACTCGTTGGGAGGGGCCAGACAACCCCCCATTGTGCAATGTCGTAAACGTATAACGTTTAGGGAAACAGAATCCTGGGGATCAATATCCCATAAGTGTAGCCAACCATAACGTACTCACATATTTTAGGGTTTTTTATCCAACAATTATATTTTCATTAAATGCTTTCAACGTGATTAGGGCAACGCCTCCTAATTACCCAACTAGACCCAAATCATGAATTATATCAAAGATTGTTCGATTATCGATTCAAACGTGTCAAAACACTTACTCGACCCATCAATTTATCATTCTAATTGAAATTGACCACTTTCCCCAAATTGATCAAAAATCGACATATTAGGGGTTTCCATAAAAATTTGGGTTTTTTACAATCGAATGAGAAATCAACTAATTAACTCCATAGGGAGTCCAACAAGACCCCAATTGACCATTACAATTGAAATCAACCAAAATCCACAATTTGTTCAACATTAAAAATCTAGGGTTTTATAAAATTTGCGGTTTTTTGAAATTGAGTATGAAATCGACAAATTGAAACAGTGGTGAGTTTAATAAGACCCTACTTGATACCCACACATGATCAATTAAAGTATAAACAACCACCATTACTAATTTCGAAAATTACATACATACACATCAATTTTCTTACAAACCTTAGAGAGAGGCGGGGAGATCCAAAGATAGATACAAAGGGGGATAGAGATCTCTACCTTAGTTGATGCTCCAAGAAACCCTAGGTGAGGGTCGTGCTCCGATGGACGATCCAAGACTGTAGCCGCGTAGAGGGAGGAGAGGGGAGCAACGTTTGTGAACCGGGTTTGTACCAATACTCCATGGATTGAGAGTTAGGGGAGGGGAAAGTGATAGAGAGGAGGGAGAGATAGAGAGAGAATCGGATGGGAGGAAGAGAGAGAGTGAGAAAGAGTGTTATGAACATAAATTAGGGTTTCCACCCATTTTGGTTGAGTTAAAAAACGAAAGGGAAATGACCAAACCAACCCTCGACTAAATCCCCAAAACCCTCTGCCGAACATGTAACACCCCATGTTTTTAATTAAAACATTTCAATCAATATGTTTTTTTAAAATACAATAAACACAAACACTGGGAAGTTAATAGTTACTAGACAGAAGAATTGTAGTAGAAGCTCCCATTACATTAATCTTGATACAATACAACAAACTGAAAGAGTACAGAGAAAGAAGAGTACAACTACCACTGTAAACTAAAACTGAACAGAAAGTACAAAGGTACAAGGAGACCCAAAGCTGCAGTTCCAAAGGAAACCAGCTGCCAGCTCAATCCCTTAGTCCACCTGCAAGAGAAACCATGCAACACAACCTGTAAAAGAGAAAAAAAGGAGGGTCTGGGCGAACCACAGCTCAGTGAGGCAACACCTAACGACTACAAAGCATGCACGAGCACATGCGAGCCTAAGTATCACAACCCAAAGGAAAGTCAAGTCAAGGGTAAGGAACGACACACACACACACCCAAGTGACGCAAGACTAAGAATATCTCCAAGGTCAAACAAGTAGAGTCAATCGACCTCACCTACTCTCAACCCAATCATAGCCACAACACGACTAACACCCACAAGTCACTCACAAAGAATCCAACATCCAAAACCCCTCATCTCCATATCGTCCTCACGTTCATTGTTACGGTTTTGGATTCACATGATTACATTTGATATTGAATATTGGAGTTACATATTTATTTCATTTCCCACTTTGGACCACCCAAGGGGTAAAGTAATCCCATTACCAACTTCATCATTTTATTCCAATATTCATTTCCGGTCGACTTCTGAACAAGCGAGCCACCAACCTCCCCTAGACAAGGGCGGGTAGATTATATGTGTTAAGCATTTTCTAGGATCCCGCCTGCCGACGTATCCAGTATATTCCGAGACTTTCGGGAACTCGTATCTCCCACCTATGGCCAAAGGATATTATTCCTAGATCGTCACCTGTCAGTGACATCCAGTAATTCCGCGACTCCAGGAACACGTATCTCCCACTTAACACGAATAGAGTTGTTGGGGCTGCCTTCCCCCAAGTCAACATTCCCGCACACTTACACTTCCTTATTATTTACGAGTTTAGGTGGATGATTAAGGATTGGCTAAGGGTGGTACTCGTGGGATCCATCCCTCGTATTGGTCGTTCATTGCGTTCATTGAATTCATTAAATCATGAATGGTTTCCGGTAATATTTCCCCATGTTTCCACATTTCTATAGGTTACAAGGCCAAGCCATCCCGACTAATCCCCTCATCAAGTACTAAGGAAATTTACCCTCAACATACCACACTACCACAACCACTCAAGAATTTTCCGAACATCGAACGATGCACTAACATTTCCCAAATGAACAATCCATCCGTATTGACAACCATCAACACCCACACTCGGTGGACACTACCAATTTCTGTACAATTCACCTCATCACTAATCAATGATGGCCCAAGTAGATCGTACACACCCTAACCCATTCCCAACAATGGTTTGACTCGACCAACGCTACCAAAATCCACCTCAAGACCCATTCGGGTATTTTGTCAAACACCTAGAACGCATAAACTTCAAGGGTGTCAAATATCAACGAAACACTTAGTTGAACCTCAATATCATCACTAAACTATAGGAATAACGTCTAGTCCCACCCGACACCGATCGACACGAATCAATGGCCAACGATTACATGAGGTGAAAATAGGAACAATCAAACGACGAAACATAAAACAGAATACGCACACCCACGCACGCTATGTAGGAAATAGAGTTTACCCACTAGAGAGTCGCCGGCCAAGTCACCGGAGAGGTTTCCAGAAAATGCCCATCACGCCACCGCAACCCAAACCCACCGTTGTGAAGCTCTCGTCGCACCCTTCAACGTTCCTCCCATCCACAACCTAAAAAACCCAACCGATAACCATCAATGGAGGAGAGAGAAGATGAGACCATAGGCGCGAAGCTCTCGCCGAGCTCTTCGATGTTTGAGAAGGGCAAACTCCTTGAATCCAAAGGATTTTGGTGTTGGAGAAGAGAGAAAGGAGAGTAGAGGGTTTAGGTTGAGAGAAATTAGGAGGAGAGAGAGGGAATGAGTTTGGTTCGGCCAAAATGAGAAAATCCCGAACTTAAAATGCAAATCCCCAAACTGCCGTCTGGACGAGCTCCCCGTCGTCCGAACGAGAACCCACTTTCTTCTGGACAAGACCCACCCTCGTCCGGACCAGACCTCCTGAAGCTCCACCCAACTCTCACTGCTCGCTCGTCCGGAAGGACTCCCTTCACCGTCCGGACGAGGAACCTGCTGAGGTGCCGAAATGCGACCGAATCGATCCCGAATCTTCCCAACGCAACCCCAAACATTTCCTCAAACTTCTAGACACCGAACAAACATTCTAAGGCCACTCCCAAGCCTTCCTGAAGCCCACAATCATTTCCACGATCCAAGAACAACTCACGGGTTCACTCGAACACATCGAAACCGAACACATCCTATGACGAGGATTTTAAATGCCGTGCAGACTTCTTGGTAACGAAATTGCCGTCGACTTTCCATTCCTAAACATGATTTCGGATGCTCGCGCGAAATTCTGTTGATTCCGGAGCATGAAACATGCAAAGAGGATCTCCGTCGGCCGTTCGGTTACTGTTTGTCTTGCTCTGCTAGTCGGATTAAAATTCTGACTTCGGATAAATATTTCTCAACATTTCATCGACTTTTGCTCACTGCTGCATTGTCGCTGGCTGCTGTCGGCACTGTTTGCGGGAAGTTGTGACATCCTGGAATTACATCGGGAATTTTCCGAAAGCTAATTTGACCACTCAGTTGAATTTTGGAGTTGGGTCAAAATTGGGTATCAACACCCGTTATCGATAACCACAAGGCCCGTTATCGATAACCAATTTCGCTGAACGAAGGGACAAAATGGCTGCAAGATAAATCGGGCATAACTTCTTCGTCCGATCTCCGATTGTGACGATTCAAGTTGCATTGCATTCCTAATGAAATTCTCTACAACTTTCATGAATACAGAATTTCAATTCTCGGAAAACATCGGGGTCGTAATGGCACTCGAACGCCCTCGGCACATTGCCGGAATGACCAAAAATCCTACCAACTCAATACCGGTGATCCTCACCACTCTAAATCACTAGATTATCACCTATCGAACCTCGTCCTTCATTGATTATAAAAAAATATAATTTTTAAATAAAAAATACATTTATAATTTTAGGTTGTTACATGATGAACCATGAGCAAGTGTGGTACCTCGGTTGTGGATAAGGGTTGGCCCAGTGCGGCATCATTCGCAGTTCGGGATGATGATCAGCTCGGCATAGCATGGGCGGTGTGTACAGGTAATGGTTAATGAGTAAGATATTAATCATTACACACACCAACTGCTATGAGGCCGTGAATGTGAATATATGAGTATGAATAGAAGTCTGAACGGCAGAAGATGAAGGGTCAGGAGGATTAATTGGGCAGAAGGTGAAAGGACGGTGGTCTTGATTAATCCCCTCTTCTTAAACGAGAAGTTACGAAGAGGAAACGGTGCATTAATGATGTGGACCAACGAGTTTAAAAGGAGGTGAATGCTTCACTTACGAGGACGGGAATCTCTGGTAACGAAACTCTTCCTAAATTACTACTCAGTACTCTGTCTTCATTTCTTTCGATTAGGATTAAGTTCTTCTCTTACCTGGACTAACTTGATCATCGGAGGGCCTTCAAGCCACTAGGCTAGGGGGTCATCTAACCTTTGTGGTTGCAGAATAAGAGTGCAAGGTGAGAATATACAAAGAAGCAGTGTTACCAGAGCAGCAGATCCATTAAAGTCAAAGTCAAAGCAGTTCTCTTGCAAGGGTAAGAATTATCCTCGCACAGTAGCATTGGCCTGCCAACCTCTCCAAAATTTTGTCAATGAAGGGCAATGGAAAATCGTTCTTCTTGGACATGGAGTTGAGCTTGGAATAATCAATGCACATTTTCCAACCGGTGGTTTGGCGTGTAGGCACAAGCTCGCCCTTCTCATTTTCGACCACCATGATGCCCGACTGTTTTGGAACAACTTGAGTGGGGTTACCCAATCGTTGTCGGTGATGGGGTAAATGATGCCGGCATCAAGGAGTTTAACAACATCCTTCATCACCACTTCTTTTATTATCGTATTTAACCTCCGTTGCATTTCCCGCAAAGGTTTAGCATTTTCTTCAAAGTTAATGCGGTGCATGCAAACGGAGGGGTCAATCCCCTTTAAATCGGCCACGGACCACCTTATGACTCCCTTGTGCCTTTGGAGCACATCAAAAAGGCGACCTTCTTGTGAAGAAGAGATGGCGGAAGCAATGATAAGGGGAAGTGTGTCGTTGGGTCCTAAAAATGTACTTGAGTGATGTCGGTAAAGGCTTCAACTCAAGAGTAGGAGTCTTATCGATAGAAGGATGAGTAAAAGTAGAAGCTAGAGATGGTAATGGCTCAAAAGGAGTCCAACATGCAAGCACGTCCATCGGAGGTGTAAGGTCAAGCATAGTATTAACCTCCACGATGGAATGATCAATGTCATACTCCTCATAGCCAAAATGGGCAAGGCAAGACTCTAAAGGGTCCTTAGCCAACACATAAGGTAAAGCATCCTCTACCAACTCATGAATAATGTCAATGACATAGCATTCTTGCTCTATTTTTGGTTGGTGGGAGGAGCTATACATGTTAAGGCTCATTTTTATGTTGCCGAAGGACACTTCTATCACTCCACTCCTTATGAAAATATTGGCATTGGTCGTAGCCAAGAATGGACGCCCGAGGATAACCGGTGTTTGCACTTTGAGACATGTAGGGTGCACCGGCTCCATGTTAAGGACAAGAAAATCCGCGGGATAGTAAAAATTGTGGACCTTGACAAGGACATCCTCTAATAAATCCCTTTGGGCTTTTACGGATCGATCGGCCATTTGAAGAGTGACCGTCGTCGGTTTAAACTCTCCGAGCCCCAACTCATCATACACCGAGTAAAGAAACAAATTGACACTAGCTCCCAAATCAAGAAGTGCCTGGCTTATAGTTTGCGTGCCAATGATGCACGATATGGTGGACACTCCCAGATCCGGAAGCTTAGGTGCCATGTCGGCTTCTAAAATAGTGCTTACTTGATGTGGGATGGGGATTTGTTCCAAAAACTTAGCTCTTTCCTTCCTTTTATAAGTGCACAAGTCCTTGAGGAACTTGGCATATGATGGGATTTGTTGGATGGTGTCGAGCAAGAAAAGGTTTATTTTGACTTGCTTGAAGACAACTATAATACCATCAATGGGGGTGCCCTTCTTACGGAAGGGTGAAGGTGCATCAAGACAAGCGGGAAAGGGTGCCCTTGGGATGTAAGATGGAACTCCCGGTGAGTCCAAAGTAGGTGGTGGATCATTGGCAACCCCTTTTCCCTTTTCTTTTTTCGAGTGAGACCCTATGGATCGAGACTTTGTCTCATGAGGAATGGGGTCTCTCGGCATGGTGTTAATTTTTTTGCCACTCCGTAAGGTAGCGATAGCTTGGGCTTGCTTGTAACGACCTAGATTTTAAATATATTTTTTTAGAATAAAATGTATTTTTTATATATATTCAATGAAGGACGAGGTTCGATAGATGATAATCTAGTGATTTCGAGTGGTAAGGATCACCGGTATTGAGTTCGTGGTATTTTTGGTTGTTCCGGCAATGTGCCGAGGGCGTTCGAGGCCCATTACGACCCCGATATTTTCCGAGAATTGAAATTTAGTATTCATATAAGTTGTAGAGAATTTCGTTAGAAATCTAACGCAATTTGAATCGTCGCAATCGGAGATCGGACGAAGAAGTTATGCCCGATTTACCTCGCAGCAGTTTTTCCTTTGGTACAGCGAATCTGGTTATCGATAACAGGCCTTGTGGTTATCGATAACGGGCTGTCCCCCAAACCCCATAGAAAGTTCCGAGAGTTCGGTTATCGATAACAGGTTTGTGATTATCGATAACAGGTTGTCCTTTGGTTCCTTAATCAGGACCCGAGAGTTTGGTTATCGATAACAGGTTTGTGGTTATCGATAACAGGTTGTCCTTTGGTCCCTTGGTTAGGACCTGATGACCTAGTTATCGATAACAGGTATAGTGAAAAATTCTGGTTATCGATAACAGGCCCCGCGCGGACTGTTTTAAAGAGGACTTTTTGGTCTTTTTCTGGGGACCTTATATATCGTTTTTGGCCCGATTTTGGGGCATCTTCCCCTCATTTCCTGCAACCCTACTCTCTCTCTACCTCCCTCCCAAGCTCTCTCTCCCTTCTCTCTAAAAATTAGGCACTTTCCAAAGGGATTTTGGAAAAATTCCGAGTTCTAACATCGTTCTACGCGCCGAGGGCTTTCCGGCAACCCAACTTTCGTCGCCATCCGTCAAGATTTTGGGTAAGCCTATTTTCTAAAGTGGATTTCTTGCATTGTGCGTTTAGGATTCGTCGATGTACTCATCGTTGCCGTCATTTTGATGTGCATAGGTTCGTTGGTGCTATGGAGACTTTTCCAGCGAACTTTCCGGCGACTTTCCGGCGGCGGATCCGGTGACGCTTCTGGTGGGTAACTTCTAAATCCTACTTGTCATGCGTAGTCGTGTTGTAATTCCATTCCATGTTTCTTGATTAGTAAATTATTGGATCGTTGGATATAGTCGAGTTACCCTTAGATTCAATTCAAATTCGATTATCAAATGTCGGGTAAATGGGTGTCGTGAAATTGTCATTTGGGTGTCTCGTGATCATTTGTGGATAAACATGTCAAATAAATCCCTTGGAGTGAGTCTAGGCACTTTGGAAACTCTTGGGCATCATGTGTTTGTTAATATGCCTCAACGAGGCGAAATGGTGTTAAATTGTGTTATAAGGCTTAGGAAGACTTGTGTGGGTGAACCTTGGGGTTTTGTGTCGAAGTGAATAAGACTTGGGATTTGGGTCATGCAAATTGTGAATTGGGATTTTTGTAGAGAATGAAATGGGTTACATGGCTAATTAGGGGTTAATTGCCCTCTTATACGACCCTAAAAAATATCCCAACAATTGACAAAAATACCCCCAAGAGCCTTAGAAATAAACCAGAAAATTTTCTGTCTGAACATGAGGGACCGGTCCCCCTACATGTCGGGGACCGGTACCTGGACTTTTCCTCGTTTTCCAGGACCTACTGCTCAAAAGCCATCAAAAATCTTCTTCAAGGGACTGGTCCCCGGACTCCTAGGAGACCGGTACCCGACTTGTCTACATATATCTGCCAAACTGTTTCTCTCTGTATCTTCCCTTTTGCTTGGAGGGACCGATCTCCCTACTTCTGAAAGACCGGTACCCAACTTCTACAGTAAGGACTTTCTGCTGCTTGTTAGGGTGTCTCTTCGTCAATGCTGTCACTCTTCCGCTCATCCTTGATGCTTTATCGTGACGTGCAATGTCTGTGGCCGGCTTCTTAAAGTCATCATGGATTACACGGGGCTAACACATCCAATCATAACCAATTTCCTGTAATTATCCACAAACTACCAAAAGCATAAAATATGTACATTTGAGGCGTATAGGCTATAAAAGAACAAAAACGGAATGTAGATTAGTCCCTTATAACTACAAAACTAGGGACTAATCAGGTGGCCTTAGAATTCAATGGCCACCATGCGTTTGATAAAATGTCCGAGTGGATTATAGACTTGAACATCGATGGTCGTGTGTTGGGTTGATGTCGTTTGAGGTTCTAGGTGCTCTCGGTAGCATGAGGATCGTTCATATTTGATAGCATCCCTTAATTTGGGTCTTGAGTTGACTTGTGTTGTGAATGGCATCCCTAGGTGCCTTGAAGTTGAATTGGGATATTGGGATGATCTTGGGATCTCTTCGAACCTGTTGGTATTGTAAATTGGTAGAGAGTCATATTACCTTTAATCATGTTGGGTTGTGGAAATCCTTGAACCTTATTGGGATTCACTTCGACCTCCCTTGTTCCGTCAAGGTATACGGTATTGAATTTGTTGACTTACTCCCTTGATCTCGTCAAGGTTGAGTGTTGAAGGTGGAACACTTAATTGAAAACAAAATGAAATATCTGATCTTCTCCATTGATTTTTGCCAAGGTTGAGCTACTACTCGAAGAAAGAAATGAATTGATTCAATCTACATCCAATACAAGTCAAATATGGAGGATGTGCCCAACAAGGGTTACTCATATTCAATCTTGAATCTATCATTTGATCCAAACTAATAAAAGTGGGAATTGAATTAACTTATTGATCTAAGGATTTGGGTTGATGATATATTTCAGTATATTCGGGAATTTCATTCCCTGGATGGTATCCATCAATAACATTGTGCAATGGGGATCGACTGGAGCCCTCTCGATGAATCGGGCAACTCTAAGAAATTACGTGTAGTTAGATGGCAGGCTTCTACTGCGATGCCAACCTAGGTCTATTAGATCACAGTTATTGATAATAAAATTTTATACTCCCTTGTTTCGCAAAGGTTGAGACGAGACCCTCTTGTTTCATCAAGGTGGAGTCTGTGGCACAATAATAATACTGATAATAATGAAAGTTAATTGGTTATCCCTTGTTTCGTCAAGATGGATTTATTGGCTCCCTTGTTTCGTCAAGGTCGAGATAATTGGAAATCTTACCCCAATCATTCAAATATATCTCAAAAATGTATGTGAACCAAATCTATAATGATATCTAAGGTTTGAAGGAAATTTGAGATGGGTTAGTGTTTGATGTTTGGTTTTGGTGTAGTGCTTGGATTCCTTTAGTGAGTCCTTGGGTTTGTTGTAGTGCTTGGGTTCCTTTAATGAGTCCTTGGGTTTGTCCTAGCCTTATGTCGAAGGTCAAGTTTGTGTTGGAATTGTAATCCCCTTCAAGTACGTCTTGGAGACTTTCTTCTTGTAGTCATGTGACTTTGAGGACTTGAATTTATCGTTGTTTTCAGTTTTGCACTTGAGTCTGTCTTACTTTGAGGTCTCGTTTGCACACTTCTTACCTTGGATCTTTTCCTGCACTTTGGCGCACACCCTCTATGTGCATGCTTGTTAGTAGTTATGGGTTTTCCTGTTGAGCGTGTGGTTAGGTTAGATGTCATGCCCCGTCCCCGATAACCAGATAATGATGGTCATTAAGGGACGGGCGCGACGACAAAGCATCTACTAACTCAAACCACTACACGACAAACTGAAATATATAAAATAAAACCAACATAACTGATCTGTTTATAAATCTCCAGATGATACAACGACTCAAAGAAATAAAAAGTACAACTCTGGCACATGGCCGAAACAATTCCAACACTACACTGCTGCTACAACAACACGAAACAACAACAACACGAAACAACATGGCTCAAGGCCAAACAGCACCACTACTACAACTCGATAAACAACAACAGACTCAAAGAGAAAAGAGCAAAAGACTCACAACACTGCTACAACACCACACGACACGTCAGCTGGACTGGACTGGACTGGACTGGAACACTAGCTCCAAGCACCTAAAAAGAAAGAACACAAGCGTGTATCAGCAACGACGGCTGGTGAGTGCTAATATGAAAAGCATAAAAAAAAGAAGTCAAACTATCTAAGTATCACCATCTCTTTTAAAACCACACACACCCTTTTATGAAAACATATTTACTCAACTCACACAACAACTTTTAACATT
>NMUG010010059.1:0-11073 GCA_002855965.1 Monotropa hypopitys | reverse complement strand
TTTGCATCGAAGAGGTACGAATACTGGCTTCTCATACTTTCTTCCCCCACCCAGGTGGCTTCTTCGGTCCCGTGATGCTACCATATCACCTTAACCCATGGCACAACCTTAGTTCGGAGCCTCTATTCCTTTCAATCCACAATCTGTATCGAATATTCCTCAAATGACAAATCTTCTTTCAATTCAACTGACACATATTTTGAATAACTGATGTATCCCCAATAAATTTCCGTAACATTGAAATATAAAATACATTATATAGTCGTGACAATTCAATTGGGAACACTAATCTGTAAGCAGTTTCCCCAACTCTGACCACAATTTCATAAGGCCTAATGTATCACGGTGCGAGTTTACCCTTTCCTCGGAAACATATCACCCCTTTCCACGGAGAAACCCGGATAAACACCAAATCCCCTACTGTAAATACGAAGTCCTGTCTGCAGTTATCTGTGTAACGTTTTGACAGCTCTGTGCAATTTTTAGCCTCTCTCGGATAGTTCTAGCCCCATATGCTATCTGTTGTACCAAATCGGGTCCCAACAACTGTCGTTCATCATCCCAACAAATAGGAGATCGATATCTTCGACCATACAGTGCTTCGTATAGAGCCATACCAATACTACGGTAATAACTGTTGTTGTATGCGAATTCCACTAATGGCAAATAGAAATTCCAACTACCAACAAAGTCCAAAACACACACTCATAGCATATATTCAAGTACCTGTATCGTATGCTCAGATTGGCCATTTGTTTCCGGATGAAATGTTGTACTAAATTTCAAAGCTGTTGCCAAAGCATTCTGTAAACTAATCCAGAATCTCAAAGTGAATTTCGGATCTCTGTCGCTTATGATAGACACTGGTACCCCATGTAGCCGGATAATCTTCTCTACATATAACTATGCATACTTTCCACTTTTTAGGTTGTCTTGATAGCCAAAAAATGAGATGATTTCATCAGATGATCCACTATCACCCATATAGAATCATAGCCTAATTTAGAAAATGGTAACCCAACAATGAAGTCCATCATCACATGTTCCTATTTCTATTCTGGTATCGGCAAATTCTGTAATAATACAGTCGGTCTCTGATGTTCAATCTTCACCCGCTAACATATAACACATCTGGAGACAAATTCAGCAATTACCCTTTTCATTCCCTTCCACCAGAAATTCTATCATAGATTTCGATACAATTTAGTGCTATCCGGATGCATAGCATATGCAGATCTATGTGCTTCTTCCAGAATTTCCTGCTTCAGAATATCATCATTTGGAACACACAATCTGTAACCAAATACAAGAATACCATCTTCTCGGATATAGAAATCAGATAACTCTCCCTTTTCGACCCGTTGCCTCAATGATACTAAAGCATCATCTCGAGATTTCCCATCGCGAATACGATCAATATATAATGGTCGAATATATAATCAAGCCAAAAGAACATCAGCATTAGATAATAATAATAGAACACCTATCTTCTGAATAGCAAAGAAGTTCTCCACTCTAGCACAAGATAAACAAGATAGACTACCCACCATTTTCCGACTCAAAGTATCAGCAACTATGTTAGCCTTCCCCGGACAGTAGTGAATAGTGCAATCATAATCAGATATTAGCTCGATCCACCTTCATTGCCTCAGATTTAGATCTTTCTGGGTAAAAAGATACTTTAAACTCTGATGATTAGTATATAACTCACAAGTTGACCCATATAGATAATGACACCATAACTTCAAAGAAAAAACAATCGCAGCCAATTATAGATCATGAATCGGATAATTCAGCTCATGTGACTTCAATTGTCTGGATGCATATGCAATAACATTACCCCACTGATTCAGAACACAACCCAAACTTTGCAAGATGCATTACTGTAAACCACAAAGCCCTTAGTACCCTCAGGTATAGATAGAACTAGTGATGTCACTAACCTCTATTTTAGAATCTGAAAACTGTTCTCGCATTTATCAGTCCACAAAAATTTTACCCCTTTACAAATCAATCTGGTCATCGATAGTGCAATCGAAGAAAAACCCTGAATAAACTTGTGATAATATCCTGCCAATCCCAGAAAACTGCGAATCTCAGATACACTGTGTGAGGCCCCAACCCAAATTTTAAGCCCAAATTAAATTAATGTGTACTTTCTAGAATTTTTGGAAATTATTTAGAGTAAAATAATTCATCAAGGCAAAGTTGGGGTTTAAATTGTTAAAGTAAAAGCAATTAGGGACTAAAGTGCAAAGAAAGAAAGGTTAGAAGCCCAAAACCCAAGACCCATCCAGAACCAAGTAGGCCGGACCAGCCTGATCTGGACCAACCAAACCGACCAACCCAACTCAACTCGGACCCGAGCGCCAGCTGCGCGGCGGCTCTGTCGAGCTGTAGGGTCAAGTCCCATTTGGACTGACCCACCGCCTAACTCGGATGAGACAACACGTCGCAGGTTGCAGGCAGCCATAGCAGAGCTCAGAACTGACTTGGATGAGACAAGTCACTGAGTAGTTCAGCTAGATTAAGGAAAGATCCAATCATCCATTAATGCACCTAAACCCTCGGACTCCTATATAAACGATCACTCTTAGCATTCAAAGCTCCACCAAACAACAGAGTAATTATTGCTATGAGATGAATACGCATCTGCACTAATTATTGCTAAGAGCCTTTACCAATCCTATCTCATACGAAGCATTGAAGCACCACCACTACTTCAATGGAGAAAGAACGAGCAATGAAGAACTTTGAAGATATCAGATGATGCTGCAGTCTTCAACCAGCGAGAAGGCACGCAGATCCAGCAATCAGGTTGAATCCTTAACCACTAGATTGATTTTAAAAGGCTATGACGGTCCCTGAACAGATCAGCTCTGGAATAAGGATCCATTGAGAAACATACTTTGACCCATGAATATATACTCACTTCCACCTTCATGTAGGTACGCTTGACATCAAAGGTCTCCTCTCTAAAAATCACTGTATTACGAGCACACCAGATATTCCACACTACCGCGAAGAAGCAGATCTCCCACAACAACCTCTCCTTACTTGCAAAATCCTGGCCTGACCACACTTTAAAGCAATCAATTAGAGATCTCGGCAACACCAAAGAGAAGCCCCACCAAGCCAGAACAGAAGTCCAGATCTTCCAGCTTTGAGAGCACCATACCAGCAAATGATCTATATCCTCCTCCATTGTTTTGCATAAGTAGCATAAATTACATGAATTTGTACTTGAATTTGGAATTGAAGTAGGAATAATTTGTCTCGATATTAGAACATCCAAGGTTGGAATGCCCCCTGCAAAGCAAACCAAACAAACAGCTTTGATTTTGGGGGGGCTTTTGCCTTCCACACATCAGCCAAATAGTTCTTAATTTGAGAGGTATTGCACAAAGCTTCTTCTTGCATATCATATAGAGACTTAACCTCGAATTTCTGGGCACGGTCCCCTCTCCATTCAACAATGTCTGAACCTGCATTTGACAAACAAATGTTAAATAGATTTGATTTTAGTTCCTGGCACACTTCCTCTTCTCATGGGCTCAGCCTACGGGAGAATATGGATGAATAATTGCCCATATTAAACCGGTCCAAAGCTGCTTTAATTGAATCCTCCTTAAATATCCAGATATTAAACAACCTAAGAAACAAATCCTTAAGTGCCACATTATTCCTCCACAGATGATACCAAAAGCTGACTTGATCCCAAGATCTTATAACCCATTTGAAACCTCTTACGACTGCAACGGATGCAGAAGAGCCTTTAGATAGGCTAGCAATACTACACCAAATTGGAGAAGATTTGATGTTTGAGGGAAGCTCTGGCCAGTTTATATGAGAGTTAACAGAATATAGGGAGTCAATGATCTTAACCCATAGAGAGTCACCAGAAACATGGTATCTCCACCACCACTTATGCAGGAGTGCTTCATTGTGCAGTTTAATGTTTCTAATCCCTAGACCTCCATACAAGTAGGACTTAGTGATAGACTTCCATTTTATTGGAATAAAAGTCTTCACTTTCTTCCCCCCAGACCATAAGAACACCCTCTGGAATTTTTCTATGCTTGCAGCCACCCCTTTAGGGATTTTAAACATAGATAGGAAGTAGGAGGGGAGACTAGCTAACGTAGATTTGATTAACGTTATTCTTCCAGCTTTGGACAGAAACTTATTTTTCCATCCACATAGTTTACTTTTAATCTTATCAATCACCACAGACCAAGCCCTCCTGGGATTAGCTCCTATAGGGATTCCCAAGTACTTAGAAGGTAGACTGCCTACCTCACAACCCATCACATTTGCCAGTGCTTGGGCACATTCAATTCTACCATAGGGCATGCACAACTTGGACTTCACGTAATTAATCTTTAGCCTAGAGACGAGGGAGAAGACTCTTAGAATTTCCTTTATAGCCTCTAGTTCCTTTTGATCATTGTGGCTAAAAATTATTATATCATCCACGTACTGCAAATGGGAAAGAATAACCCCCTTGTGCCCCACTGATACCCCTTTAATTAATCCAGCAGAGACAGCCCTCTCCAACATCAGACTCAATCCTTCCATAACAATGTTAAAGAGAAATGGGGATAGTGGATCCCCCTGCCGCAATCCTTTCTGAGGTTTAGTCTGGTTACATGAAGACCCGTTAATAAGATAAGCTAGGGTAGGCGAAGAAATATATTCCTTAATCCAGCCTTGCCACAATGAACCAAATCCTAAGTTATCCAACATGTTGATCAAGAAATTCCAATTAACATTATCAAAAGCTCTTTGAAAATCAATTAAGAGTTTTTAAACATGCTAAACATTTGTAAATGTATGATTTATGCTATTGAGCATCTTATTGTATTATATTCATCTCTTCATAAAGGAAAAATGGCATGTATTCTTTTTATTACCATGAATTGGCAAAACAAGAAAGATATTTTATGATGGAACGACATGAGCAGTGACACGGTAGCTCGTCGTTGGGGGCAGATTCAGAAATCGACGAGGTAGGGGTAATAAGGGATCATGACCAGGTTGATCACAGTGATATCACGACTATGTATTTTGGGTCGCTCCCTAAGGTACTGGAACCGTGAAGAGAAACATGATAAGATCATATCGGAAAATTTGAAATGAATTTAGAAATATGCAAATAAAAAGTTAGCTATGAGCCGAAGGACGTTTCGTGAAGGCCATAGGCTTAACTATTCAGTCTTATGCAATTTACAGGATTTGGGCTATTAAGCCATTCACTTACTATGTTGAAAGAGAAAAAAAAGGGATTTGATAACATATGTTGTTTATCCATAGAAACTAGTAACCTTTATCTTGATTCACTCTAGCTTTATGCTTATGCGTTTTCTAAAAACTCTTTTCAGGTATCGAGGAGGAATAGCTTTGGAGAATTAAGCTCCTGTTTACACTTGATGTATTTTCCATTTCCATTGTAATGGACGTTATGAGCCTTCTGTAGTATGTATCGGCAAGAAACATTGTGGTAATTACATCTATGCACTCTTTGGGTTTTGTTCATCGCTTCCGCTTTCATTATGCTATTGTGATGAAATCTTTAAACTCATTGTTAGTAGACCTTTGCGATCTTGCTCGTTGGCCGATCATGACCCGTTTACGGTTGGGTCGTGACAACAGTGGTATCAGAGTACGCGTTTTCAAATTTCGAACAAACCAGAAATAGGATCAATACACTCACTAGTTATGATAGAAATACCTGTTAACTCTTGGAGATGGACTTATCTATATCTATGTGCATATGTTTTAGCTATGTCTAGAAGCAGTGGCAGTGATTATGCTAGCAGTGATTTCTCTAGTAGCGATTCCGAAGATGATCACAAGGTAGCACCACCTCCGGCGCTACTAGAGGAAGAGGAGTAAGAGGAAAAATTTATAGTAAATGAAGACGTGCAAAAACAAGCACATGCAGTTGCGGTAACAATTACTTCCGATCTGATAGCCCGCATTATGGTGGGTTTTAAAGATAATACGGAGGAAGAAATTCGAGGTATGATCAATTACCATTTACAACTGTTGGCGCACGCTTGCACGGTGGCAAGAGCATCTATTCAACACTGGGGATTTGAATATCTAATGGGAGGAGCAAGAAATCACATCATGTACGGTAATAATCATGAGGTTCAACACAAAGATGAAGAAGTGGCTGAGGGGGAAGAAGAACCCATGGAGTGGCATAACCAAGGGTGGGACCTCGATTTGGAAGACGATCCCGAGGAAGAAGATCCGAGTGAAAACGAGGACAAAGAAAATGAAGAAGATATCAATATAGATCATGAGGAGTGGGTTTATCTACCATACGAGTGGCCGAGTGACTCAGATAACGAGTAGTATTTTAGCACTTTATCATTATCCGACATATTTTGTTGAGTGTGCTCTGGACATACTTAGAATTTCAACTTATCCACTTATGATGAACTCTAATCATTTTGAATTAATCGAACTCTTTTCCATGTTTCTAACTATGAAATCCCTTCTAGAAGAATGGTTAATAATCGCACCAATGGTCAAAGGATCGGTCAATAAAACGATGAGGTGACAGAGCTACATGACATGGTTAGAATGCTGGCTGGAACCGTCCAGACTCAGCAGGAAATGATCAATCAATATTTCACCCAAACAGGACCCGTAAACGAGCCACCCAATCATGAAGAGGAGGCATTGGTCGATCCAATCGAGTAAGCGGCCAACTTTGCGGCAGTGAAAGAATTTCTGAAGCTGAAACCCCTTACTTCTAAGGCAGAATAGACCCCATCCGAGCAAACGAGTGGATTGCAGCACTTGAGAAAAATTTCCGATTGTTGAGGTGTTCCAATCAGCAAAAAGTGGAGATCGGATCATACCTGCTTGAGGGAGAAGCAAATTAGTAGTGGAATTTGAAGAATGTGGTAGAACCCGAGATGAATTGGGAAAGATTCCTCGAAGTCTTTCGTAAAAAGTTCATGCCAAGAGCGATGAAAACGGCAAAGAGAATGGAGTTTGAACATCTTAAACAACGAGGAATCATGACGGTAGCAGCTTACGAGACTGAGTTCACAAATTTGGCAGCCTATGCACCTTACTTAGTGGCATCGGAGGATATGAAGGCGCGACGATTTAAAGATGGATTGAAACCGGAAATTCGAAAGGTAGTTCAACCTCTTCAACTACCTACTTATGTTGATGTCCTAGATCGAGATTTATTAGTAGAGCAAGACGTGGACGAGTCCCGATGCTACCAGGAAAGGAAGAGACAAAGTCAGAGTCAAGGAGGAACCAACCACCTCAAGAAGCCTAACTTGGGAAGAAATCAAGGAAGAAGGAATGAATAAATAAGGCTGATACCGCCATGCCCGAATTGTGGAAAGACACACTTGGGAGAATGCCGAGCAAACACTTGTTATGGCTGCGGACAGAGTGGTCTCTTCAAAAGAGAATGTCCAAAGCTGACCGGAGCAAATATTGTGCCAATTGGAGCCCTAAGAAACAATGCCAACCACCAAGGAAACCGCAACAACAACAACCAACGGCAAGGGATAGCTTTTGCACTCGTCCCAAGAGATCCTCGCAACGAAGAAGGAGTCATAGCAGGTAAAATCTTTATCTGTGATATTCCCACCTATGCACTATTTGACTCAGGATCCACACACTATTTCATTTCATTATCACACTTGACGAAAATTTCCAAGAAATCTGAACCCTTAGGGTACGATCTGTTCATAGCCCAACCCATGAGTAAAGGTGTCCTATGCTCTATGGTCCTTAGTGATTGCGAGTCATCTATGAATGGAGCCTTGTCATCTATAGATCTTATCCCTTTAATCATGGCACACTTCAATGTTATTGTTGGCATGGATTGGTTGTCCAAATCCAATGCCAAGATCGACTGTGCTGAAAAGTCTATCACCTTTGTTAAATCCAAAGGTGGGGAGTCTGAACTGAAAGGAGAAGGAGTTGTTTCACCTCCTTGTTTCGTATCTGTCACCAAAGCTCGTCGTCTTCTACAGAAAGGATGCCAAGGGTATTTCTGTAGCATTACCTCGACCGAATTGAAGAATGCCTTGAAGGAAAACATCCCAGTAGTATGTGACTATCCCGAAGTATTCCCTGAAGAGCTACCGGGAATGCCCATTGATCGAGAGATGGAATTCTCCATTGAACTTATGCCAGCAACGCAACCAATTTCTAAAAACCCCAACCGCATGGCGCCAGCAGAATTGAAAGAATTTAAGACTCAACTGCAAGAATTGATTGAAAAGAACTTTATCCAGCCAAGCTCATCACCATGGGGAGCACCAATGCTGTTCGTCAAGAAGAAAGATGGAACTATGCACCTGTGCATCGACTATCGAGAATTGAACAAAGTTACTATCAAGAACAAATACCCACTACCCCGCATCGACGACCTGTTCGACCAACTGCAAGGAGCTCGAATATTTTCAAAGATTGACCTATGTTTTGGCTATCATCAACTCAAAGTCAGAACTAAAGATGTTGAGAAGACTGCTTTCCGCACACGATACGGCCACTACGAGTTTCTAGTCATGCCATTCGGAGTAACCAATGCCCTAGTAGCATTCATGGATCTAATGAATCGTATTTTCGCCAACTATCTCGATGTTTTTTAATCGTATTCATCGACGATATCCTCATCTATTCGAAGAACGAAGAGCAACATGCAGAACACCTGTCCATCATTTTACGAACCCTGAAGGAGAAGCAACTTTACGTAAAGTTCAGCAAATACGAGTTTTGGCTAAAGAGTGTCCACTTCCTTGGACACATCATCGATGAACATGACATCTTAGTGGACCCACAAAAGATAGAAGCAATCTCAAACTGGCCTGCACCAACATCAGTCATAGAAGTTTGAAGTTTCTTAGGACTTGCTAGATACTATCGCCGATTCATTCAAGACTTCTTAAAAATCGACATACCTATGACGCAGCTTATACGCAAAGGAGAACCATTTGCATAGACAAGAGAAAGAGAAGGATGCTTTCAAGAATTAAAAAGAAGACTCACCACCACACCTGTACTTACGCTACCCAGTGGAGAAGAAGGATTTGCCGTCTATAGTGATGCTTCACACAAAGGATTAAGAGGCGTCCTCATGCAGTTCAGAAAGGTAATCGCTTATGTCTCAAGACAATTGAAGCCTCATGAGAAGAATTATCCTACGCCTGACTTGGAGCTTGTAGTAGTAATTTTTGCACTCAATACATGGCGTCATTACCTATACGGAGTTACTTGCGACGTCTTCACCGATCATAAAAGCTTGAAGTACGTTTTCATATAGAAGGAGCTAAATCTAAGGCAACGAAGATGGCTCAAGCTTATGAAGGACTACGACCTCAACATCCAATACCATCTAGGGAAAGCTAACGTTGTAGCCGATGCCATCAGCTAGAAAGAAGATCATCTCTATTTAGCTCACCTTGCAACGATCATTGTGGAACCTTCCATCATAGAAGAAATCAAGACCCTCCAAGCAAATGACCCAAAGTTGCAAAAAATCCAAGAGGGCACCAAAGACCAACCAGAAAGCGAGTTCACCATACGAGAAGGCCTCCTCAAATTTCAAAACCAAATATGCATACCCAACCAAGAAGAAATCAAACGAAAGATCGTGGACGAAGCCCACAAGTCAAAGTTCACAATTCACCCTGGAAGATCAAAGATGTACCAAAACCTCAGAAGTCATACTGGTGGATGGGCATGAAGCGGGACATAGCCAACTACATCGATCGATGCCTCGAATGTCAGCAAGTCAAAGCAATATGTCAGAAGCTAGCTGGACTACTTCAACCTCTACCAATCTCAAAGTAGAAATAAGAAGATATTACCATGGACTACGTCATAGGGTTTCCTCGAACCATTAAAGGCAACAATGCAATATGGGTTATAGTCGATTGCTTGACCAAGTCAGCCCATTTCATTCCAATCAAGAACACATATTCAATGGACCAAATGGAAACTACCTACCTATAGGAGATCATTCGACTACACGGAATGCCTATTTCGATCACATCCGATAGAGATCCGCGATTCGTGTCTAGATTCTGGAAGTCGCAACAAAAGGCAATGGGAACAACGCTAGACCTTAGATGATCTAATATGAGCATGCACGTTGGAATTTCAGGGAAGATGGGAAGAACACCTACCCTTAGCAAAATTTTCCTACAACAATAGCTATCAAGCAAGTATCCAGATGTCACCATTCGAAGCGCTGTATGGTAGGAAGTGCAGATCACTAGCATGTTGGACCGAAGTTGGAGAAGAGGCACCAAAAGGACCAGAAATTGTGCAGGAAACCACCGAGAAGATCAAACTTATCTAGGACAAGCTGAAAATAGCTCAGGACCGTCAGAAGAGCTATGCCGATACACGTCGAAGGGAGCTAGCATTCCAAGAAGGAGACAAGGTATTCTTGAAGGTATCACCCATGAAGGGCGTCATCAGATTCAGAAAGAGAGGAAAGCTCAATCCACGCTACATTGGACACTTTGAAATTATCAAAAGAATCGGGCTAGTCGTATACCGATTAGCACTCACACCAGAGCTAGCCAACGTCCACGATGTATTCCACGTATCAATGCTTTGGAAGTACATATCAGATCCCACGCACATCCTAGTTCAGCCAACTATCGAGATCGAAAAGAATTTGGAATGCGAGAAAAGACCCGTTCGAATCATGGATCGACAAGAGAAACAGCTCAGAAATAAAGTCATTCCGCTCGTCAAAGTCTGATGGGAAAACCAGTCAGGAAGTGAAGCTACTTGGGAGAAGGAGAGCGACATGTGTCTCAAATACCCACACATATTCGATTAAGGTATAAAGTTTCATTCTATAGCCTTTTATACAATTAATTTAAGTTTGAGAAACCAAACTTTTAAAGGTGGGGAGAATGCAATGCCCCGACCCAAATTTTAGGCCCAAATTAAATTAATATGTACTATCTAGAATTTTTGGAAATTATTTAGAGTAAAATAATTCATCAAGGCAAAGTTGTGGTTTAAATTGTTAAAGGAAAGGCAATTAGAGACTAAAGTGCAAAGAAA
>NMUG010010058.1:0-11073 GCA_002855965.1 Monotropa hypopitys | reverse complement strand
CGATGTTTCCAGTAATCATAGTCATTATCATCGAAATAGGGGGATCTAGAGTTAGAGGCACCGTCTCTCGGTTTTTAAGAATCCATAGGTATTTAAGGATCAGCTCCGGCGGTGAAGCCTACGTGAGTTACCAAATGAACTTTATGCAAGGAAACCTAAGGTAACACAAGTATAGAGAAACCTTTCTCTAATACCAATTGAAAATACGATACAAGGGGTGAATAGGTTGGCCAATTAAAACATCTATGAATTTTCTTTTAAATGATTGCCAATTTATTAATTTGATTAACTTTGAATTATTGTTATTTGCAAAAGTGGAAGCAATAGTATAATAGAAAATAAACAATCACAGGTGCAAAGTGAAGTGTAAGAGAGTAGAGACAATCAGTGGCACAATAACAGATTTATAGTGGAAACTACTTAGGCATCAAACGATCCCTAAGTGTAAACTCACTTGACCTAGTCTACTTTCCACTAGAAACAACAAAGGTTAAATAGATACAAGTGTTACCGACTTTAACCAAAAGCCCACCTAGCTCCTACAAACCTAAAGTCCCCGAGCCCCTTCTGTTGTCCTCTAGAAACATAGTGCCACGCATTGATCTCCGACTCGTGATCGGCTCCGGAGTGCTTCGGCCAAAATGTAGACTAGGATCAATTATAAGGTACGAAGTGAAATAGAGTGACGAAAACACTAGATGATATTATCTAGTAGAATAGGTAGACTATGGAGAAATAAGAAAGCACTTAGGAAAGTGACAATCTCCAAAGTATACAAGGACAAGGAGTGAATTAAGGCAAAGAAGACCAATGAACAATTTCAAAGAAATATTCAAGAAAATATACTACACTAAGGATAAATTGATTACAAGGCACAAGTGCCTAAGTGGATATTCAATTTAATTCTCCAAATCAATTAACATTGACAATCTCAAGAGAAACTAGAGTAAAGCAACAAATTGCAAGAGAGTAGCCCTAAGAAGAGATTGTCCAAAAATATTCACCAAGTCAAGTGACCAAGGGCAAAGCACTAGGCTTAATACAACACTAGGTGAAATATGTTTATACAATCTCTTACAGTCACAAGGACAAGGGCAAAAGCACAATGCTAAGATCAAACCCTAGAAGAGATTACACAAAGATAGGATTTCTCTAAAAGCTGTGGTTTAAGGGACAAAGCACAAGGCTTGATGATAATCCCTAAGGAAAGAACAACTACCAAACCCTAGAACAAGCTAGGAGAAAAATAAGAACCAAGGAATCTAGATTTTTAGATTCACAACAAAAACTCCCTAGGTCAAAGGAATGAACCCTAGACACAAACAAAACTTGCCAAAACTAAGTCAAGATCCTAAGATCAAAAGATCGAAAAATGTAGACACAAATCCTAATAAACAAACCTTGTAAGACAATCAAATATACTAATTTATATAGATTATCAAATGTAGAAGCGAGGAGAGAAGAAGGATTAAGCAAGAGAGATGTAGAGATTACACCTTTCAAGATGGTCCTTCTATGGAGGAACAAGGAAGAAGAAGAAGAAGATCTTCAAGAGAGAGGCTTCAAGTTGAGAGCACAATACTTCTTCAAAGTAATACAAGTTCTTGATTGAAATTCTGATCCTTGATTCACCCAAAAAAATAATATATCATAAGTATATATATGCTAGGGTAAGTTAAAAATGTTTTAGGCATTAAAGAATACAAAAAATGACTAAATAGCCCTTAATGATGCTCCTAAAAGCGATTAGGGCCGGCTAAATATAATCAGCACAGAACCTATTATCGATAACCCGATCTGCAGGGTTATCGATAACCAGCACAAACCAGATCCGGAACAAACTGGTTATCGATAACCAGATTTCAAGGTTATCGATAACTACAGTCTGAGGAAAAAGGCAGGACCAGAAAAGTCACCCAATTATCGATAACATGGCAGAGTGGTTATCGAAAACAACTCTTTTGGGAAAATGGTTGGCCAAGGAAAACAATTTGGTTATCGATAACCTGCCAAACAGGGTTATCGATAACAGGATTCTCGGTAAATTGGTTGGGAAGACATATGAGGAAGGTTATCGATAACAGCACGTGTTGAGGTTATTGATAACATGTACAGAAAAAGGAATGAAGGATTAAGGAAACCAATGAACCAGATGATGACGTGGCAACCTAACGAACTTTCCAATACCGAGAAAACTTTAATTTGTTGACGATGAACTGCATCAAGATCTTCACAGCTCGAGGAGGGAGCATTTAACCTACTCTACCCCAAACCAAAATAGAAGAAATAAGATACAACCAACGTTCCAGAAAATAGCCAATATGGAAAACGGTAACACAGGTTCTACCTGACCACTTTTTGGGGCATGGTGTGTCGTGGAGACCTTATGTGTAATGCCATATGGTCTCATCAAGGCTTCAAAAGGTCGATTACAAAAATGCGTGCCTTGATTTGAAATGATGGCCCTCGGCATACCAAACCTTGCGAAAATATTGGCCTTGAGAAATTCCAGGACCACCTTGTTATCATTCATTTTGGTTGGAGTTGCTTCCACCCATTTAGACACGTAATCCACTGCTAACAATATGTACAAATGACCATATGACAACGGAAATAGACCCATGAAATCTATGCCCCAACAACAAAAAATTTCCACAATTATAATGTTGGTGAGGGGCATTTCATGTCTATGAGTGATGGACCCAACTATTGACATCGGTCACATGTTTTTTCAAAATTGGTACGTGTCCTGGAATATACTCGGCCAATAAAATCCACTTTGTAAAATTTTGGTGGCAGTTTTCTTTGCAAAAAATGGCCACCACAGGCCTAAGTATGGAAAAAAGTCAACACACTTCTTTGTTCCGCATCCAGAATGCAACGTTAGATGATTTGGTTAGCACAATATTTATAGAGGTATGGATTATCAAAAACAAAATGTTTGACCTCATTGAGAAATCGCCTTTTGTTGTGATGCTCCATTGAGTGAGGAGTTGTCCAGTGGCTAAGTAATTGACGATGTAAGCATACCATGGAAAACTCACCACTCCAAAAAGATACTCATCGAGAAAAGTGTTAGTAATTGGCATGTTCATGCTCTTGTCCTCCATGTGCATGCATGATTAGTGATCCGCCACCACATTTTCGACTCCCTTCTTGTCTTTGATGGTGATGTTGAACTCTTGCAGCAAGAGGATCCACCGAATAACTCTGGCTTTGGCATCCTGATTCATCAGAAGATACTTTAGTGATGTATGGTCTGCGAATACTATGATTGGTGATCCCACCAAATAGGAGCAGAATTTATCCAGTACAAAGACAACTGCGAGCAATTTTTTTTCTGTTGTAAAGTAGTTCATTTAAGCATCATTAAGTGTCTTGCTCGCATAGTAAATGACACATGGTTCCTTTCCTATTCTTTGTCCCAAAATTGCTCCCACAACATAATTGCTAACATTATACATCAACTCGAAGAGGAGATTCCAATTAGATGGCTGAAAAATTGGTGGCAAAACAAAGTTCCTCTTCAGAAAAGTGAATGCCTCCTCACAATCTTGGGTCCACTCAAATGATGCATCCTTGGCAATAAGATTGCACAAGGGTCTGGAGATAGCACTGAAATCACGAATGAACCGTCGGTAGGACCCGGTGTGACCCAGAATGAGCGCACATCTTTGACACATGTGGGCGTTGGCAGATTTTTAATGATCTCCACCTTTGCTTTGTCCACCTGAATGCCCTCGGCTAAAACCACATGGCCCAAAACAATGCCTTGTGTCACCATGAAGTGATACTTTTCCCAGTTCAGAACCAAATTTTTCTTCTAGCATCGCTCCAACACCTTCTCCAAATTTTGTAAACAATCATCAAAATAACTCCCATAAATGGAGAAGTCATCCATAAAGACCTCTAAGATGTGCTCAACCATATCGCTGAAGATCTCCATCATGCATCTAGAGAAAGTACCTGGGGCATTGCATAATCCGAACAACATACGTTGGTAGGCAAAAGTACTATAGGGGCAAGTGAAGGTAGTCTTCTCTTGGACTTCAATTGCCACCTCAATCTGATTGTAGCCTAAATATTTGTCCAGAAAGTAGTAATAAGCATGGACGACAACCCTCTCTAGCATTTGATCAATAAAAGGCAATGGAAAGTGATCATTCTTTGTACTGGCATTAAGCTTTCTGTAGACTATACAAACTCTCCATCCTGTGACTTCTCGTTTTGGAATCAACTCCCCCTCTTCATTCTGCACCACCGTTACCCGTGATTTCTTTGGCACGACCTGTGTGGGGCTAACTATCACGTCCAGAATTTTTAAACCATTTTTTAAATATATAAATGACAACAAGGACCAATACTTTAAACATCTATCCATTCCAAAGTGCGGATAATAGAAGGAGGAAAGGATGAATTCCACACACACACACACCACCACGCAATGTTTAAGTTTACAGTCCAACCAAAATAATTATTACAATTCCAGGAGCATGAAATTTAAAAGAAATAAAACAAGGAGAAACCAAACAATGGTACCCAAGAGAAAGACATCCCAAAGCTCCAAGCTCCAAGTCAGGCAACCGGATCGGTACCTAAAAATAGATGGTTAGGCAACAGCCTAGTATAGAAAGCCTATACCCAAATATATCCCAAGTTGAGACAAAAGATGTGAGTGCGAGAATAAAATATGAATGCATCAAAATTCCAAAATCGTTTTCCAAGTTCTTTCCAAATTCCCATTTTTTTAAAACCATAGGTTTTCTTTCAAAAGCTCAACTTGACGAAATCAAGGAGAAACACTTCTTTCAAACATCCCATCTCAACTCTAACAAAATTAAGGGAGGCACAATCACATTATTAAGACTTTATTGAGTTTCATCTTGTTCCGCACTAGTCGCCTGCCAGCTACCAATCGTAAGTTCCTCAGACTTATCCTACCTTAAGAAGGGATCCAGTGGACCTCCATTGCGCAATGTAGTAAATGTAATCCACTCAGTGAACGAAATTCCCGTATGACAAATTTAGCCAACTCAACTCGTCTATCGTGTAAATGGTCAATTTAAAACATTCGTTTATTTTTCGGGATTAGGGCATCTATACCTCCCAATCACCCTAAATGACCAAACATAATTTTCCCAAAATAGACAATCAATTTCTCCAATTAAAATGTTTATAAGGTCATAGGACCAATTCGCCTTCACCAATTTCAACATTTGACCCTTCAATTTCAACATTTGACCATGGCCTGAAATTGGGGTTTTACCCAAATTGGGGGTTTTCAAAATTAGTTAGTGGATCTTGAAATTGATGATAAGGGGAGTCAATTAAGACCCATAGCAAGACTAATCCTCAATCAATTTGGGATCAATTGAACCCACCATTTAAATTTCGAAATTTCCCCATCCTACTTGATCTATGAAGGGAGGAGAGAGAAAACCATCAAGAGACATATAAGGGAATAAGCAACTCTACCTTGAATGGAGAAAACACAAGACTTATAAAAACCCTAGGTGAGGGATTCTTCACAACCACCCGAACAATATACACCACCGTGTAGCCCTTGACCTCCTCTTCAATGTTTGTGAAGATCAAAATCTTCAAGGGTGGTTCAATCTCCCTCAAACTTAGAGAGAAGTGAGAGGAAGAAAGAGAAAAGAGAGCTATGGCTGAGACGGATAAGAGAGATAGGGTTCTAAATGAGAAATAAGGGTTCCTATCTATATATGTGAAGTCAAAATGAGAGTGAAATGACCAAAATACCCTTAATGATGCCTCCCAAAATCTGTTTGCCGACCTTGTATATCGATATGTAGCTGGGATACATATCGATATATAGACTATCTGCGCAACCCATAAGGAGACTGCATTTTGATATACAAGGGGTTGTATATCGAAATGCAATACACACTGCTGAATTCTGACAAAGGGACATATCGATATGCACATGGTGCATATCGAAATGCCGAACCTTCTGCACAAAATTAACAAGGACTCATTTCAATATGTAGCAGGGCATATCGAAATAAAAGAAACTCTTACCAGAATTTACGGAGGGACATTTCGATATGCATGGGATGCATATCGAAATGCAAAGCTCATTATTGGAAGCCAAAGGAGAAGTATATCGATATGCATGGGGATGCATATTGAAATACAACACAGAACATCTGCATATCAAAATACAACACAGAACATCCGCATATCGAAATACATGAGGAGGGCATATCAAAATATGCCTGAAGGGAATGTGAGTAGAGTGTTGGATATATCGAATGCAACAGCGGCATATCGAAATATAAAGCATTTCGATATACACCAGAGGCATATATCGAAATGCAAAGCAGAAATGGGAGACTTTTGTGTGGGGCCTCCGGGCCTCCCAACACTCACTCGAGCCAACTCGAACTCAACCAATCACGATCAAAGGATTCCAACAAAAGATTATCTTTCAAGAATTTACGAAATAAATTCAAATTGGAATAGTTTGGAATTTTAATCAACCAAAACTAATTAAATGGAATTAAAATTCCAATAATCCCATTATTAAATTCTCAACCGTTACACCTTAAACCCCTTAAAGAAATTTTGTCCCCGAAATTTTCATAAAGAGGGGGGAAAAGGGAGACAACAACCAACCGGAACTACAACAGGATATGCAACAACTGGAGGGAATACAACTAGAATTTGGTACAAAGGAAAAGAAATACAATAGAATCAAAACAAATCCGGGTATTTCACCCTCATTTCATCTTCTCTTTCCCAAGTGGCTTCCTCAATACCATGATTTGACCACAAAACCTTCATCAACGGAATAGATTTGCCTCGCAAAACCTATTCCCTCGAATCAAGAATACGAATAGGTCGCTCTTCATACGATACATCGGCCTCCAACTACACATTGTCCCAATTGATCATGTGTGAGGGATCTGGCTCGTACTTCCGCAACATTGACATGTGGAACAGATCATGGACATTAGAGACGTTGGACGGCAATTCCAAACGATAGGCCACTTCACCAATCTTCTCAATGACGTAAAAAGGACCAATATACCGGGGATTAAGCTTTCCCTTCTTTCCAAAACGAGAAACACCTCTTTTAGGCGAGACTTTAGGAAAGTTGTGGTCACCAACTTTGAATGATAGAGGACGACGACGACAATTGGCATAAATCTTATGCCTACTTTGAGCCGTAAGCAAACGTTGGAGAATCAATTTAATATGCTCGGTGGTTTGGTGAGTGGCCTCGGGGCCAAAAACAACAGATTCAACCACTTCCAACCAACACACAGGAGACTTACATAGACGACCATACAACGCCTCAAAATGTGACATATTGATACTCGACTGATAACTATTATTGTAGGCAAACTCCACCAAAGGAAGATGATCGGACCAACCACCACCGAAATCAAGAACACAAGAACGAAGCATATCCTCCAAGATCTGAATGGTATGCTCGGATTGACCATCAGTTTGTGGATGGAAAGAAGTACTAAAAACGAGCTTGGTACCCATGGCGGCTTGCAAGCTACACCAAAATCTAGAAGTGAATCGTGGATCGCGATCAGAGACAATAGAACACGGGCACCATACAATCGAATAATCTCGTGAATATAGAATATAGAATGGTCAACAACAACCCAAATTGCATCGAATCCACCTGGGGCTTTCGGCAAACCAGTCACAAAATTTGTAGTCACATGTTCCCACTTCCATTAAGGAACAGGCAAGGGCTGCAACAAACCAACAGGCCTCTGATGCTCGGCCTTAACTTACTGACAAGTAAGGCACCTAGCCACAAACCCAACAACATCCCGTTTCATCCCCGGCCACCAAAACTGACGATGAAGGTCGTGGTACATCTTCGTGCCACTAGGATGAATGGAAAAAGGAGAGCGATGAAACTCATGAAGAATAGCCTCACGGCAAGAAGCAGGAACAAACAACCGACCATGAAATCGAATACTCAAGTCAGCATAGGCCATCCATCCAGGACTAGCCTCACCAGCCAAGAACTTAGCGCGATAACCTGTAGCCTAATCATCACTAGCTTGTGCCTCTATGACATTTTGAGATAATGTTGAATGAATGGTCATATGGCATAGGATAGTTCGAGGGCTAACTTCTTCAGAATAAATAAGATAATGGTGGAGATTGCCAACCAACTTCCAATCAAGAATGGCCAAATTGGCCAAATGAGAAGAATTCATACTCAAAGCATCTGCAATAATATTGGCCTTACCTGGATGGTACTTGAAGTCAAAGTCATAATCTTCCAAATGCTCCATCAATCACGGTTGACGTAAGTTAAGCTCCTTTTGAGTGAAGAGATATTTGAGGCTCTTATGGTCTGAAAAAACCTCAAACCTGTCACCATACAAGTAATGTCTCCAGCTCTTAAGAGCAAATACGATAGCGGCCAACTCAAGATCATGGTTTGGATAGTTACACTCGTGGTCCTTCAACTGCCTAGAACCATAAGCAACCACCCGACCCGTCTGCATAAGGACACAGCCAAGACCGTCGTGCGATGCATCACAATAAACCGAATACCCGACACCTCGCTTAGGAACAACAAGAATGGGGGCAGAAGTCAATCTCTTCTCCAATTCCTCAAAAAAAACTTCACAAGAATTATTCCATTCAAAAAGGATACCCTTTTGGGTCAACCGAGTTAGTGAAGAAGCCAAATGCGAGAAGTCCAAGACAAATCGCCGATAATAGCCGGCAAGACCCAAGAAACTTCGGATCTCAAAGACGTTGGTAGGACGCGGCCAATACATCACGGCCTCAATCTTACCGGGATCTACAGATACGCCATTACTAGAAACAACATGGCCTAGGAAATTCACTTCCGGAAGCCAAAACTCACACTTGCTGAGCTTGGCGAACAACTAATGTTCACGGAGTAACTCAAGGACAACACGGAGATGAATCTGGTGCTCTTCTTCAGAAGAAGAATACATGAGCACATCATCAACAAATACCACCACAAAACTATCCAGATAAGGATGGAAGATATGATTCATGAGATCCATAAAAGTCGCAGGAGTATTGGTCATACTGAATGGCATGACAACGAACTCATAATGACCATACCTCGTTCGAAAGGTTGTCTTGGCGATATCCTCGGCACGGACTAACAATTGATGAAATCCCGATCTCAAGTCAATCTTAGAAAAGCAGATGGAACCTCGGAGTTGATCGAACAAGTCATCAATCCGTGGCATGGGATACTTATTCTTCACGGTCATACGATCCAACTTTCGATAATCAATATTGTAACGACCCAATTTTCGTGGCCTTTTAAATTAAATTTATAAATTGTCACGAGAAATTTTAATTAAAACCTCTTTTTATGTTTATTATTTGGGAGCATTAATAATAAGAATATTATTAGTTATTTTAATAATGTAAAACAAATATGTAATAAACAAAAAAAGAAATAAGTAAAAGAATGCTTTTTAAAACCTATCAGCCATTCCCCTCCCCCAAAAAAATTAAAACCCACCCGTAACTCCCCCTACCCTTCAGCCCACATTCCTCCACCCCGATATCCCCCGAAAACCCTTTCTTCCTTTCCCCATAGCTGCACGATACAATCACAGAGAAGAGATGGTGGCGTGCGTCGGAAGTGGAGGCGACGCCGGTGGTTGCGCGAAGAAGAGGAGGAGGGAGAGGGTGGCGCACGGTGGACTGGGCGCAGGCAGACAGTGCGGCGGCGCGATGTGCCGGCGGTGTTGGAGGATGATGGGCGGTGCAAGGCTGGCTAGTGGCGCGGTTCAGGAGGGCAGCACAACTGTTTTGGGCGCGGGAGAGAGGAACTGATGGCGGCGTAAGGGGAAGGCTGTCACTGGTGGTGCGGCTGGGGGGTCTGTGGCGGTTTGGGCTGAAGAAAGGATGGCGCAGATGGTGCTAACGGCTGTGGCTGGTGGCGGCAGAGTTTTGGGGATAGTGGTGGTCGCCGGTGGTTGGCGGCTAGCGGCGTAGCAGTGGCGGTTGGTTCAGTGACAGCGGCTGGCTGATTTCCCGAAGCGGTTCGATGGTTGTCGCCGGTAGGTGGGTGTAGCACGATGGTGGTGTGGTGGCCTGGCTCGTGGTACACTGTGCGACTGTAGTCACGATTGTTTTGGTGGTTCGCAGCAAAGGTATACTCGATGTACGTTTTGTAAGTATATCACTGTGTATATATTTGCGAGCTTGTGGTTGTGCGAGCTTCTGTATAATTGTGAGCGTGTATTTAGTTGTACCTGGTTGTACGTGCAGGGTTGATCACGGTGATGAATGTTTGACCGTGGTGCTATGATGGGCGGCGATGACAACAGTTTCAAACGATCGCATGTAGCTCGCGTTTGCAGTTCTTGAACCTACTGTACGAGGTATACGCGATTTATCCATTTCTGTGTTCGCTTAGTTGTACACGAGATTTCTGGCTGTGTGATGATTGTGCGCGCGATTGTGGATACACTCTTAGTCAAGTTACTATTGTGTTTGCAGTGACTGTGTGAGGATGTGGTTGACCGATTAGAATGACGTCGCAGCATACTTAGCGCTTTGGTGACTCCGTGTGGGTAAAATCTCTAACTCCTATTAAGTATGTGTGTGTGTACTTAGGATTTCGATATTCTGTTAGAATTGAGTGGTGTTCTTGGTTCCCGCTAGTTGTTAGCTATTGTGTTGGAATTGGGCGGTGTTCTTGGTGCCCGCTAGTTACTTGATATGTTGTCATAAGAGGTTTAAACATACGAATATCCTGTAAATTACCTACGTCAGTCTTGGGTCGTATATTGGAAGGGTTGACACCGTTGGGCCGTTATAGAACTCGTGTGGCTACATTGTAGGTTGCGTTGAGTTCACATAATTATTGTAAAGTCTTTGAGGTATAGGCGGACACCTATGAGTCAGTAACATGCTCTCGATAAATGTGGTAATAAAGTTAAATTATCGGGTTTTGCGAATGCAGTGTAATACTTTATTTTGGATAGTTGGACATCTTGGACGCGTGTATGACACCTGGTATTGTCGGACTTGGTTGTCTCCCTCGGATTTACCAAGGTGGAGTTAGTTATT
>NMUG010010057.1:0-11074 GCA_002855965.1 Monotropa hypopitys | reverse complement strand
GTTCCCTAGAATTGTTTTCAATGTTTAAACACTTATTTAATCTAAGGAACTTAATGACATTTGATTAGAGGCTAAGTAATATTGTTTTCAATGTTTGAATATATTCATAAACATTCCTTAGACTCTTGTATGCTCCTAGAATATTTGATTCTCTATTTTTGAACTTAAAATGTTTTTAAGAAAATACTTGGAAAATGATTTCTCCTACAAGTCATTTTTATCTTTACATTTTTCCAAGATGTTTTCTTCATAAAAAATCTAGAGAATTAAATTATCTACTCAAGGGATCAAGCCTCATCTAAATTGGAACTGTTTTTTGCCCTCAAACCTTAACCGGTATGCAAACCAGTATACCGAGCGGTATGTCGGCCGGCATACCGACTGGGTACCGGATTTAGTAAAATTCGGGCAGTAAGTTTCCTTCTTTCATAATGGCACATTTTTACACTAACCGGTATACCGGGCTGCCTACCGGCCGGTACATCGGCTGCCTACCGGTTGCCTACCGGCCTTTGTAAAAATATGCAGAATTCAAATTTTAAGTGGGAGAAATTACATCAATGCCACCCAACGGCTATAAACAGCTAGTTTTGGATTGGAGCCTATAAAATGGACCCTTAGGGTACTAGAAACTTAATGAGACCATGCTCAAGCTTTGCTAACATCTATATCTCATTCTTTCTCTCTAAAAACTCTCAAAATCTCTCTATCTCTATTCTTACCTTGTAAACATCTTTGTATTTAGAGAAAGTTGATTCTTACACTTTGTATAAATTAGAGAGAGCTCAAATTCTATCTTGTAATATTCATATTGAGCATTGAGCTTTAGTTTTACCTTGTGGAAGGGGTTGTCTTCCACATATATTTCTTGATCCTTGGAGCTTACATTGGAAGTCAAGACTTGAAGACTTGAAGATTCAAGCTTGCAACAAAATATTTGAAGATCAAAGATTAGAGTCAAGTTCAAGCCTTGGAGGAGACTTGAAGCTTGTATTGAAGGTGAGAGCCGCCTTGAGAAGTAGTTCATCAAAGAAAGGAGGGAGCCTCCATTGAAGTAGCTCAAAGTTGAAGGTGGAAGCCGCCTTGGGAAGAAGCTCATCAAGAAGGTTTGAGAAGCCTTTGGAAATTGCTCAACACTTGTAAGGGTTTGACAACTACCCGAAAGTTGTAAAGGTAATTAGTAGAACTCTTACTTATTGGTAAGAGAAGTGGATGTAAAGTTAGGGACTTGGACAATCCCTAACCGAACCACTATAAATTACCGTGTCATTTGCCTTTACTTCTTTACTTTACTTGCCTTTATTTATTGAGCAATTAATTCATTTTCACTCTACTATTCACTGTGCTTGGAATTCTAAGATCCAAGTATCTTTATCTATCTAGTTATTTAGAACCACTTGAAAACCGGAAAACTCGATCTCTTGGTATTAGAACCCCAAGAACCTGAGGTGTAACGTAAGGGATTCATTTGGTGCTTTAATTAGATTGGTATTTGAACTTGTGATATTCATCACTTTGAATAGTTAAGTCTTCCGCACTAATTTGCCTAAATTAGTCTTAACTTGGAAAGAAATTTTTATTTGGCATTTTAGTTAATAAACCAATTCACCCCCCCCCCTCTTGGTTGTCCATTGCATCGAGTACGTAGAGACTAACAGATGGGATTTGATTCTTTTAGTGAGCTCACTAGAACTGACAAGTTGTTCGCTCCCATTGTCCGAGAAGTGTTGGCAGATGGTCGTACAGATTATACTCTGCATGAAGGATTCTTCTTCAAAGGCACTCAGTTGTGTGTGCCGAGCTCCAGTCTGCGATTCAAAATCATCAAGGAATTGCACGATAAAGGACATATGGGTAGGGACAAGACCTACCAGCTAGTTAGTCAGTCTTACTTTTGGTCGTCCTTATGGTGTGACATGATTAGATATGTGGAGAGGTGCAGAATTTGCAAAGTATCCGAGGGTTCAGCCACAAATGCTGGACTATACATGCCTCTGCCAATTCCAGAAAGGTCGTGGTCCAATGTAATCATGGATTTTATCCTTGGCTTGCCACGCACTCAGCGCGGATGTGATTCCATCTTTGTAGTGGTGGATAGGCTCACTAAGATAGCTTATTTCATTGGCTGTAAGAAGACGAATGATGTTGTTCACATCACTCAACTTTATTTCCGAGAAGTGTATCGGCTGCATGCGTTACCAACATCCATTATTTCAGATTGCGATTCAAAATTTCTTAGCCATTTCTAGAGGTGATTGTGGAGGTTGACCAATATGCGACTTGATTTCAGCAGTGCTTACCACCACCAAACGAATGGGCAGACTGAAGTGGTTAATCGTTCACTAGGTAATTTGTTGAGGTGTTTGATGGGAGAAAACCCAATGGCATGGGACCAGAAGTTGTACCAAGCAGAATTTGTGTTTAACAGGACTACACACTGCAGCTTAGGGTTCAGTCTATTCATGGCTAACTATGGGTTCCAACCCCGGGCACCGATTGATCTCGCTCCCGTGCCAGGCATGACGAAGATTCACAAGAAGGCTGGAGAATTTGTCAGTGAATTGCAGAGTATTCATAAACAAGTACAACAAAACTTGATGGAAGCCGAAGACAAGTACAAGAAGGCAGCAGACAAATGATGACGTCTGGTGGAATTCAGTGAGGGAGACTTTGTCTGGGCCATGCTATCCAAAGACAGATATCCCGCGCACGAGTACAACAAATTGGCAGTACGGAAGATTGGGTCGTATAAAATTATTGAGAAGATCAACACCAACACCTACAGACTGCGACTTCCCAGCCACCTCAATATTTCCGATGTTTTTAACGTCAAGTATCTCTGGCCGTACCATGGTGATAGCTCAGAGGAGGAGGACGTACTCAATTCGAGGTCGAATTCTTTCCAACTTGGGGAGGATGATGTAGATGGAATAGCTGAGGAGTATTTAAGAGAAGCCGGACCCAGTACATATGGTGCCGCACTCAAAGTACGTGGCAAAAGCACTTCCCGAGCTGAATGTTTCAGCTCAGCTATTCAGATTGTTGTCCATTTTGATCCACTCATGAGCTCGGCGAAGCAACATCTTGGGAATCCAATTACTCTAGAGTAATTGAATCATCAAGACGAACATTTTCAACCCATGTGGGAATTAAAATCTTTTGATCCCGCGCTCCCATGATCAGCAATAGTTCAGTCCGTCCGCCCTCTTCTGCTCAGCTAATTCAGTGCGGCACTGCCTCTCTCAGCTCGGGAAGCGCGTTTTGGGAATCTATTCCCTCACCCTTTTTCTGGCCCCACATGTTTAAGTATTTTTTCTTTTTCATAGTTTGACCCGACCTGTTTAGGGTTGTTTTGTGTACCGTATTATATCCTCTTTTGGGCCTGACTAGTTTTAAAGGCCTTAAGGTTTCTTTCCCAATTTAGGGTTTCCCTATGCCCTATATATACCCTGTGATGTAATAGTTGTAAGGACATTTGACAATTGATAAGAAAAACGACAAGTGTTGCTTGTTCACTCCCATTCCCGATTGGTATTCTGGTGTGAATCAACAATTGTGTTTGAAGTCGTGAGTCTAGTATTCTTCGGAATCAATAGATTAACGAGCCATTTTCCTAGTCATTCGTGTGCGAATCAACAGGTTAAAGAAGAGAATCAATTTTTGTATTCCCTTGGGAATCAACAAAAGCATTCTGTTTATCGCATTCCTTCTGTTCAATCCCGATTTCTCTTCTGTTCGTGCTTGTTAATCGAGATTCATCTCGATTGTGATTTCATTCTCGTTTATGCTGCGTTGATTGAAGGCTGCAATTGGATAACCCAATATCCAATCTGCATCATGTTACAAACATTGTTTCTAATGCATTTATATGCATAAGAGTAGTAGAGAATCAAAGAAACAAGGGTGGTGCATACGACACAGTAAACGAGATTTGGTTAAGGAATTTTACCTATCGGTTGTATATTTGGATTCCACTTGATAAGTTATACTTGTGTCTTGTGATAATTTCATGTCTTATAATCTTGTGTATCCGATATCTTATTCACTCCTGAAATTTAATTTTGGATTTTAGTGTTTTTGCAAGTTCTAGGATGTCCACTACTGACCTGAAAGATTAGCCTATCAAGAGGTGGATTAGGAGATGTTTTTTTAAAAAACCCAACAATTTATGTTGTTTATGTCTTGTGATATAATGGTATATGGACAGTTGAAGGGAAAAAGTGTGTTGCAATATTTTCTGGTTGGCATCTTCCCAAAGTATGGGTCCTGAAATGTTTTAATTAATATTAGGACTAGTGTAAATACTTAGTCATCGCTACTTTCGATAATGTCTATTAAAGATAATTGTTATCCGAGAAGGGGTGTGATAAGAATCCATCAGTCCAGTCTAGTTGTAGTTGCAGTAGAGTAGAGCGTGGGAGTTCGATCAATGGTTCAATGTCGGTACTGTTGTAGCAGTTGAGTCAAAGAGTTTTATTTCCTTTTATTGTATTAGAGTGAGTTTGTACTTATTTTGTACATCGGTATAGGATGGGCCAAGATATATTGCCCAATGTAGAGATGGAGTTTGTATATGTCAACAAAGCAACTATGTTCAGTTGAAGTTTATGTATCATCAACAGAGATTATGAGATATTTTTTATTTCAGTCAACAACTTTTATTTATATTGTAGTTGTGAGTTGTGGTGGTGATTAGTGAGTTCTAGTTGTTTGGATCTGTCACGTGTCACTCCTAGATGATTGGCTCTACAATTATTAGGATTGGGATATGATATAAAAGACCTTCCGTCTTTCGACTGGGGGCTCTCCGATGCTCCAGTTAGAATTTTTCTTAAAAAAAACTTAACAATCGAAAGAGACAAAAAAATAAATTTCAAATAGAGAGAGTTTCAGTATGTTTTTTAGTGTGTACCTCTGTTTGTCCTTCCTTTTTCCTTTTATCTTTATTCCTTTCTTTCTTCAGATCCTGGAAACAACCTTCCATTTTGGAATATTGAAGGGTAAAGTCTGACTAGATCTTTCACTTTCTGTCGTTTTGAGTGGGCCTCCTTACTATTTTTATTCTAACGCTTAATGAGCCTTTATTTCTTCCAATAACTCAATTTTCTTTGATATTTTCAATCTATCTTTTCACTTTCTGTGTAATATTTTTTTCTATATGAAATATATTTAATGATTGGAATTTTTCATTACAGTTATTAAATAAAATTAGAATTTCTCATCCTAGTCAATTTTCATGTAAGTCTTTTACATTCTGACTATCATCTTTCTATTAAAAACATTCTGCCAATCACTTTTGACCAATCTCTTGTACACACTGCACTGCTATTGTACTCAATTTGCTCTTGTAATACGCATTGTAACATGTCTATTATCATATCATTGTTCGTCTCATTCTTTTTTGTTCGCAATACTGATCTTTGTTCGAGAAAAGATTAATTCTGCTCGAAAATCATTATTCCTATGCAGGAAGGATCATTCTTATTCAGGAATCATTATTCACATGAGAGAAGAACTATTTTTGTTCAGGAATCATTATTCCTGTACAGGAAGGATCATTTCTGTTTAGAAATAAATATTCTTGTGCGGAAAAGACTATTCCTGTTCAAGAATAATTTCCTCTGGAGAACATCTTTTACACCTTTTTAGTATATTTATTCAACTTTTATACTCCTGAATTCACTTTTACCTACCTCAAGTATGACTTGTAGGAGCCTTCTGGTTCCGAGTCTTCCAACGAACAATGTCTAGGCACTGCAACCCGTGCAACGCACCCTTTGGGGTAATTTTCCATAAAGTAAGATTATGGATACTGTCGATTCCAAGGGTGTAACAAATTCAACCCAAAAAAACTCTAGTCCATAGATTTCCTTGAATTGCTTCTGGATGAACTTCCACCGTATATGGGAACGTAGTCATTCTGAGTTTGTTAGATTAACTGGACTAAAATCGAAAGAATATATAACCACCAAATATACAATCACATTGAATTAATATTGATCAAGTTAATAATAGCACAATCCTCATGGCACTATATGTTCACAAAAAAATTGTACATCTCAAAAGCATGTTTCATATGAAGAACCAAGCCGGCCCTTAGGGTGTTCAAGCTTGGCTCTTTTAGAATTCAGTGAGCTTCAGTGCGAACTTTATTAGTATCCGAAAACTCAGAGCCATATTTGAGGACACACAAGCCAAGTCCGCACATACGAACTGAGGTTATCTACATGAAGCAAACTATGACTAACTCAAGCTCGAATAAACAAGCTAAGAATTCCGTTTGATTTCAGCTCATTTACTTAACAAACAAAACCCAATCCAACACTTACCGAGCCGAGCCGAGCTTTGAACTGCTCACAAACACACTTTGGTCCTGTTGCAGCCCTGTAGAATGTGACTTACTGTAATCTAATATGAAATTTACAAAGCAAGTGCTTCTCAATCTTTCATGATACAGATAAGGATAAAATTTTCATGGTAAGTAGTATTTTCTAGCGAAAGAACAGTAAAAACTAAAGGGTAAATAAATGTACACCATTTCAGACACAAAAATATATGAATTATCATAAGTACCAATCTTTAGTCCAAATGGAGGCAATGGCAAGTTGCAATTTACATATCTTGACACAACACAATTTCCACAGCCACTTAAGCTCGGCAAACCTATAAATGTAATGAACACACCATCCAAGCCTTTAAACATAAACTATAAAATGCCAGAAAATGTCATGGAAAAATGAACACTATCATATGCATAAATACCAGAAGACTAAACAGTGTCTCCAACTGGGAAAAAACTAGAGACAGACGGAAAACCAAGCCTGCGAAAAAGAACCAAGAATATGAAATTGTCATGCTGAGAATAGCAACATATGAAAAGGCAAGCATGGTCTTGTGGCATAAGGTACAACTCATGAATGACAGAAAATTGAAATTTTACAGATACACCCAAATCATCCGTCCTGCACCGAATGTACAAAATAAGTGTTGGCTCCGAATATGCAACCAAAGAGGGGGATCAAAAATGTGTGTAACTTAGAAAATTCTTCCAAGTAAATCACTAAGATACAAATGCAGAAGAAAAATATGATAAATAAGATCAATATGTCAAGATTAAAATGTTCACCAAGAGATGATTGTTTAACTCAAACTTATGCATTTGGTTATACCTCAAGTTTTGCAATACGGCAAGATTAGAGATTTCTTACTTAAATTTATTTCAAGCAACAAAATGAAACCACAAACTAATTAAGTGTACAAGGAAAGATAGAGAACAAGGTAGAAAGAAAATATGTTAGGATTAATAGAGCAATCCTAGGGCTCCTGCAGATTGCAGAGTGCGCACGAGAAAGAAGATGAAAAAAGAATTTTATTTGTGATTGATGGAACTCTCGTCCACCAACTATTCCAAAGGAACTCTCGTCCTTGGTTTAGCTTCTGGATTGTTTTTCGATACCTTCCTTCACAATCATTCAGCTATTCATAGCTACCTTCTAACTGACTACCAGCATTATCTAAACTAACAATTCTAACAGCATTACCAAAAAAGAAACTCAAGCAGTTACAATCCTAACTACTTGTACATATTAAGTTGGCGCCTCTTTCTAACTACTGCCAGCTGGATGAGCTGAGTTAGGTAGCGTATCATTGCCCCTCCCTTGAAATGAGCCTTGTCCACAAGGCTGGAAATCTGGAAACTTGGACTGGAAGGATGAATACAGCTCCCAGGTAGCATCCTCTGGGAATGTATTAGACCACTGGACCAGAAGTTGAGTGGCAGGCTTCCCTTTCCATTTAATCAATCTACGGTCTAGGATTGCGATTGGCATAGGCTCCAAAATACCTTCTTCATTAACAGTAGGTAATTGGGACTGAGAAACAACACTTTTGCCCAATTTTTTCTTGAGAAGAGAGACATGAAATACTGGGTGTATTTTAGAATTTGAAGGTAGGGTCAATTTGTAAGCAACTGTACCCACCCTTTGGACAATTTGGTATGGTCCAAAAAATTTAGGAGATAATTTCATATTAGACCTGAACTGCACTGTTGTTTGCCTGTAGGGCTGCAATCTCAAGAACACCCAATCCCCTACCTGAAATTCACGATCATTTCTGTGTAGGTCAGCCATTTGTTTCATCCGATGTTGAGCTTTAGCCAAATGTTCCTTCAATATTTGGATAGTAGATTCTCTAGTTCTACCCCATGTATCAACAGCTGCCACATTTGACATTCCAGGAATGTAATGAAGGTAGGTTGGAGGAGTTTGCCCATAGAGAGCCTCATATGGAGTGAGGTGTGTTGAAGAATGGTAAGAAGTGTTAAACCACCACTCAGCTAAAGGTAACCATTGCACCCAAGCCTTAGGTCTGTCACCCGTCATACATCTGAGGTAAATTTCTAGGCATCTGTTCACCACTTCTGTTTGTCCGTCTGATTGGGGGTGGTAGGCTGTACTAAGACAAAGCTTAGTTCCTTGCAAGGTGAACAAGGACTGCCAAAACTGGCTAAGAAACACTTTATCCATGTCACTAACTATGGTGACTGGCATTCCATGCAACTTGAACACATTATCCATGAATAATTGTGCTACTTCCATAGCTGAATATGGATGAGCTAATGCCATAAAATGGACATATTTAGTAAGTCTATCTACCACCACGAAAATGACTGTTTTACCTCCTGATTTTGGAAGACCCTCAATGAAATCCATCGACAAATCTGACCATGCTCTTTCTAGAATGGGTAATGGCTGTAATAGTCCTGGACTTGCCACAGTTTCATATTTATTCCTCTGGCAAATATCACATTCAGATATGAAAGTGATAAGATTCTTCTTCATGCCATGCCAATAAAATGATCTCTTTAATCTCTTGTATGTCTTTGCTACACCTAAGTGAGCCCCAGCTGGGGTATCATGTACTTCTTTCATTAGAAATAACCTTGTAGCCTCATCTTCTCCAACCACCAACTTGCCTTTGTATGTCAAGACCCCATTTTTCCACACATAACCTGGATGAGTCTGATCATCTTCATTCAATTCTGAGATAATTTTTTGCAAGGCATTATCATGTTCCACAAAAGTCTGCAAAAGTTGCAGCCAAGTTGGTTGTAGCACTGTTAAAGCCAAATTTGATGAAGTTATTTCATTCCCATGCCTGGATAAGGCATCTGCTACCTTATTCTCCTGGCCAGATTTGAATACAATCTCATAATCAAATCCCATTAACTTTGTCAACCATTTTTGTTGCATCAAAGTTGAAATTTTTTGGTCCAATAAGTACTTGAGACTAAAATGGTCAGTTTGATGATAAAGTGTCTCCCCAACAAATAATGTCTCCACTTTTGCACAGCATAAACAACAGATAACAATTCCTTTTCATAAGTGGACAATCCCATATGTTTCAGAGCTAACCCTTTGCTCAAGAAGGCTATAGGATGCCCCTCCTGCATCAGAACTGCTCCCAACCCATTCCCAGATGCATCACATTCAATAACAAACATTTTTTTGTAGTCTGGCATGGCTAGAACTGGAGCAGAAAGCATAGCTATCTTCAGTGTTTGAAAGGCTTCTTCTGCATCCTCAGACCATCCAAAAGAATCCTTCTTCAACAAATTAGTGAGTGGTTGACTAATCCTTCCATACCCTTTGATGAACCTCCTATAATACCCGGTCAGGCCTAAAAATCCTCTTAAGGACTTGACAGAAGTGGGTCTAGGCCATTCTTGCATTCCTTTTAACTTGATAGGATCAGCTGCTACGCCAGAATCAGAAATGATGTGTCATAGGTATTCCAGACTATTTTGAGTAAAGGCACATTTGGATAGCTTGACAAAAAGAGTGTGAGTTCTGAGTATAGACAGTGTGATGTATAAATGTTCCATGTGTTCTTCCCAACCTTGACTGTAGACTAATATATCATCAAAGAAAACCAAAATGAACTTCCTGAGGTAAGGCTTAAAGATTTGGTTCATTAGGATTTAAAAAGTAGATGGGGCATTAGTTAAACCAAAGGGCATGACTAAGAATTCATAATGCCCTTCGTGAGTACTAAATGCAGTCTTCTCAACATCTGTAGGGTACACCCTTATCTGATGATATCCTGCCCTTAAATCCAGCTTTGAAAACAGTCTTGCCGCGGCAATTCATCCAAAAGATCATCAATAATGGGTATGGGAAACTTATCCTTGATGGTGATCTTGTTTAATTCCCTATAATCAATGCACATACGCCATGTATTATCTTTTTCCTTCACCAAAAGCACTGGTGATGAAAAAGGACTAACACTAGGCCTTATAATTCCAGAAGACAACATTTCTTTAACCAATTTTTCTATCTCATTTTTTTGTAAGTATGGGTACCTATAAGGCTTAGCATGGACTGGGGCACTCTGAGGTTGTAAGGGTATTTTATGATCATGAGTTCTCGAAGGAGGTAATGTAGTTGGTTCCTCAAAAACATCTGAAAATTTCTGTAGAAGAGAAGTAACTTCTGGTGTCACCTGTGGTGTTTCTGGAATGGCTGACAAGCAGCTAATTTGAGCAACATACCCTTGCTTGATTTGTTGAATAGAATAGCTGATTTGTTTTGTTGAAACTTGTTCCACCTTCAATTGATTTTGATTGTTGCCTTTTAACATCACAGATCTTCCTTTGTAGTTAAAAGTCATAACCAGATTTTTAAAATCCCAGATTATAGGACCCAATGTACTCAGCCACTGTATTCCCAAGACCATGTCACAGCCTCCTAAAGTCAGCAATCTAACATCTGCCGAGAAGTCTTCTCCTTGCATTATCCATTGCATTTTTTTACACACAGCACGACTACAAACCTTAGTGCCATCAGCTACAGTCACAGAAAGGTTAGGGGTTGATTCAATGAGGTACCCAGAATGCTTTGCCACACTAGGCTCAACAAAGTTATGGGTGCTGCTTGAATCAATGAGGATAACAATAGGCCGTCCTTTGAGCATTCCTCTCATTCTCATGGTCTGAAAGGAATCACTGCCCGGCAAGGCATGCATAGAAATTTGTACATTGGTTTCTTCTACTTCTTCCACTTGAGGTAAATCAGAA
>NMUG010010056.1:0-11074 GCA_002855965.1 Monotropa hypopitys | reverse complement strand
CCCAAGGCCATCTCCTCCGCCATAGCTTCTTTTCACTTAGGTATAGCAAAAGCATTTTTCCAACCATGTGGTATAGGTATAGAAGAGAGAAGACAGAAAGGTAAAATACGAGGGAGATAGACGAGAACATGAAACAAATTGTGAAATAGGATGTTGTGTACATGCTCGAACATCTTTTCTAAGAGCAATAGGAATATCAAGGTCATCAAAAGGAGGAAGAGGAAAAACATTACCAGAAGATTCAATTGGAGAGTTAGAAATTGTGGCAGATGGTGATGATTGGCACTATGGCATTGCACCAAGTTGTCCCTTTTTCTTACAAGCAAAAGTTTTTAAGTCTTGCATGTCACGTCTCCCCCTCGCATCTGGCACTGTTCTCTCTCTCCCCTTATGGTTGTTCAATACACATTGAGGGGTTTCTTTCTCCCCCTTAATAGAACTGGGAGAAACTCTCTCTCTCCCTTACCATAATTAGGGGAGAAAAACCACAACTCAGGGTTACAAGATGTCAACATTTCTTCCCCTCCAAAAGTCTCCCCCTAAAGAGATGGAGGGGAAGAAACAAACTTTTTGCGAGAGTGAGGATCAAAGTAGTGATAACCCTTTTGAGTAGGAGAGTAGCCGAGAAAATACATTTATGAACTTTGGAATCTAACTTCCCACCGAGGTGTTTGGGTGCATGTGTTAAAGATTGCTGAACATTTTCTGATCTTTGATATTTCTTCTTGATATTCCGGAAGTGTGGATCTATTTTACCGGAAGATCAGAAATGTTCTTCTTCTGATCTCTTAGTCTATCCTCTTTCTTCCGTAAATATGGTTCTTCTTTACCGGAAGATTAGAGATGCTCTTCTGTTGTCATATTGGTTTGTTGTTCTCTTCCGGAAGCATGGTTCTGTTTTACCGGAAGATTAGAGATGTTCTATTGGCTGATTTTCCATTTTTCGGAAATATAGTTGTGTTTTCCGGAAGATCAAAGATCTGTTGATCTTGTTCTTCTTGTTTTTCCGGTAGAAGAAGTATGTTTTTCCAGAAGTTCATTCATCAATTTTGTCCAGCTTGCATTATGTGATTTTGAGCTGAACAACTGTTATGTTCAGTTAATGTTCTGTTATGCTAGTTAGGCCAGCTGTCATCAAAGTCGGTTATTCAGTTTAAGTCGGTTCTTGTTAAGTCGGTTAACAGCTTGTATAAAGCACTTTTCTTGTTTTCCAGAAATGTATGGAAGAACAGAGCATTTTGAGATTCTGCGATCAATGTGTGTTGAATTGATAATTGATTCAAGATTGTTGTGCATCTTAGGTTTTTCTACATGGTATCAGAGCTGTATAACTCCAGCGAGTAAGATTCTGTGGTTTAATTCATTTTTTATCTATGTTCTGTTTTACCAGAACTAATCTGATTTCTTTTGTTTTGAGTGTTCACCATTTCTTCAATGGAATTATCCTCAACAACATCGCAACATGTCACATTGCCTCAATCCTTGGCATTTCTTGTCTTTAACTTTCATTCTCTTGTCAATGTTAAGTTGAGTAGTTCCAACTATTTGTTATGGAGAGTTCAAGTTGAAAATATCATGATTGCTAATGGCTATTATGGATATCTTGAAGGAACTGTTCAAATTCCTCCTACTCAAGTCAAAGACAGTTCAAATGTTTCTATACCTAATCCTAATTTTCTGTTATGGAAGGTCATAGATACTCAGTTACTCTCCTGTATAACTACCTCTCTTTCTCAGTCCGCATTGCCCTATGTGTTAGTGTTACATCATGTTAGTGAAGTGTGGGAGTCATTGTCAAATAGAGAACTCTTTGACAAAAAATCATGTTCAAGAGATCAAGTGCAAGCTGTACAATCTTACTAAAACATCAACCATGGAAACATACATAGACACAATCAAGGAGTATGCTCAAAAACTTGAAGTTGTCGGTAGTCCTTTAGATGATGATGATCTTATTTTTCATCTGTTAAGAGGATTGCCAAAGGTATTTAATAGCTTCAAGACTGTTGTACGAACAAGAGGAACAACTATAACCTTTGAAGAAGTGGTGACTATGCTAAATGGTGAAGATATTCAGTTGTTACAAGATAAACCTACAGAGTACAGACACTGATTTATCTACTGTGTTTCTTACAACAGACAGACAAAATAGTTCTACTGCTCAGACTCAAGCATCAAATGTTTCTTCACCTATGCATATTCCTGTGATAGATGTTGATACTGCATCTGGTATGCAACAAGGAAATATTCGGTCTCAACCTACCTTTTTGCCTCAACAACAACAGACACCTCGGTATTATAGAAATAACTCTTTTAAAGGAAGAGGAAATAGGAGATTCTTTAAAGTTCCTTGTTCAATTTGTGGAAGGAATAATCATACTACTGATTATTATTTTTACAAGGATACTTCTCTTCAAACACAGAATGTTGGATTCCCACGAAACAAGAGAATGAGTTCATCTAGATTTGTTGCAAATAACTAGGTAAATAATGATGACTTTATTCCTCTTCAGTTACAATAATTTGTACCAAGAAATTTTGATAATGCTCAAAACTATAGAAATACTGGATACTTTGTGAGACAAAATTTTCAACCTCAAGTGCAAAACTTTCAACCTCAAGTGCAGGCTCATTTCACTACACCATCCTTTGTTGATACTCAACAAAATTCTGTTGCTTTGATGACTAATGCTCCTAATTGTGGTTTTATGTATGTTCCTAATAATTTTACTGAAACACCACAATGGTATTTTGATAGTGGAGCTACACAACATGTTACCAACAATCTGCAGAATCTACACCTTGCTAAACCATCAGGAAATAGTGAAAGAATTCAATTTGGCAATGGTTCACAACTTCAAGTTCTTTACACAGGCAAAGGAATTCTTCAAACACATTCTGTTGATTTTAATTTGTCTAATATTCTTCATTCACCTCATATCACTCATAACCTATTATCTATGTTTCAATTTGCTAAGGATAATAATTGCTTACTTGTGTTTTCTTTTGATGGTCTTGTCATTCAGGACAAGAGAACACATCAAATCGTGTACAAGGGACCATGTCACAAGGGTCTCTATCCTGTTCTGAACTCATCTAAAGGACTTGCTTGTGATGTTTCTTCTTTAGCTTTTGTCAACACTCCTACTGCTGTCACAACATCTGCTATTTTGTGGCACAAAAAACTAGGACATCCTAGTTTACCTTTGTTTTCTTCTCTCATTAAACAACAAAATTTGGCTGTAAGTAATCCTAAGTCTGTAATGTGTCATTGTTGTCAAATGGCAAAGAGTCATAAACTTTCTTTTCCATTGTCTCAAACTGTTTCATCTATCTCATTTCAATTGGTTCATATGGATGTTTGGGGACTATCACCTGTGCCATCCAGTAAAGGTTACAGATATTACTTGCTCATCATTGATGATTGCACTAGATACACTTGGTTGTTTCCTTTGCATTATAAGTCAGAAGTTAAAATTGTTGTGTCAAACTTTAAGGCCTATGTTAGAAATCAATTTCATACTGACATTCAAAATGTCAGAAGTAATAATGGTGGAGAGTTTGTCAATAGTTATTTGTTACAGTTGTTTCTTTCAAGTGGTGTTGTACATCAAACAACTTGTCCACACGCACCACAACAAAATAGAATTGTTGAAAGAAAACATAGACATCTTATAGAAACAACTATTGCACTTCTTTTACAAGATGATCTCCCTAATGAATTTTGGCTTGAAGCGTTGTTTACAGCTAGCTGTTTATCTTGCTAATCGTCTACCTCATTCAACTCTAAATTTTTAGATTCCTTACTTTCTTTTGTTTCATCATAATCCTGATTATACTTCCTAAAACTCTTTGGATGTTTGTGTTATCCCTGGCTTCAACAATATAGGGAAAATAAACTCTCACCCAAGTCTTTGAAATGGATTTTCCGTATGCTCAACTCTTGTCCTCAACAAATCAAAACAATGATGATACTGTTTCATTTAGTGTTCTATTAACTACATTTGATAATATTCAAGTTTCAGTTCACACACCTTCACAATGTGATTCTGATCAAACATCTACTACTTCTACACATTCTGCATGTCAGTCTCAAAATTCATCACAAAGACCTCTTTCTCAGCCCATTACAACTATGTCAAACTCTGATCATTCTTCTTCTTCTCTTATTGTTCCTGTGTCCTCTTGTACCAAATTACCTTCTCATACTCAGTCATTAAAATCAAATAATGTTCATCCAATGATTACAAGGTCTGAAGTTGGTACATCGTCCTCTACTTCTTCTACAACTCCTGTCAACCTTCATCCAATGGTTACTAGATTCAAAAACAACATTCTCATCATCCTCTTGCTTTGTCTGTGTTGAAACAAAGTCAATTTAGTCTTACAAGTGAACCTTGTCATTTTTCTGAAGCTATTAAGCATCTTGAATGACAGCAAGCAATGGCAGTAGAATATAAGGCTTTGGTTCAACAAGGAACCCGGCCTCTTGTTCCACCTCCTTCATATGCTAAGGTCATAGGGTGCCAGTGGATTTATAAGATCAATCATCACTAAGATGGATCTGTTGCTAGGTATAAGGCTAGACTTGTTGCTAAAGGAAATCAACAAGTTGAAGAAATTGATTTTACAGAAACATTCAATCCTGTTGTTAAACAGCCCACTATAAGAGTTGTAATCAGTCTTGCTATTCATTACAAGTGGACAGTTAAACAGTTGGATATTTCTAATGCCTTTTTATATGGGGTTATACATGAAGATGTTTATATGAAGCAACCACTTGTTTATCAGAGTTCTGAGTTTCCTGGTCATGTTTGTAAACTGTCCAAGGCTCTTTATGGTCTGAGACAAGCTCTTAGAGCTTGTTATCTCTGTTTTCAAGTTTTCTGCTTCAACAGGGGTTTGTCAACAGTCAAGCTGATACATCCTTGTTTATATTGAAAACTGATAAGAAAAATGTTCTGGTCTTGGTATATGTTGATGACATTCTCATCAAATATCATCTTTTGTTCAAACTCTTGGGAAGAAATTTATCATGAAAGATTTGGGTTCTCTTCATTATTTTCTTGGAATAGAAGTTGTCCCTACTAATGAAGTCATGCTTCTCTCTCAGTCCAAATATGCTCTTGATATATTAAACAAGTCTGGTGTGAAAAGTTGCAAATCAAGTTCTTCCCCTTTATCTGTTAAACCAACTGTTCTAGATCCTGATAATAACTTTTCTGATCCACATTGGTTTAGAACAATTGTGGGATCACTACAATATCTCACTCTTACAAGACCAGATATATCATTTGATGTGAATAAAGCATGTCAAAGCATGCATGCCCCTAAGGAGAGTGATTTTCTTGCAGTTAAGTGTATTCTCAGATATATTCAAGGAACAATCAATCAAGGGTTGTTATTTTCCTTAGGATCTATGTCTTTCACTGCATTTTCAGATGCAGATTGGGCAGGTGATCATCATGACAGAAAATCTACAACTGATTTTTGTGTTTTTCTTGGATCAAATCTTATTTCCTGGTATGCAAAAAAAACAACCTACCGTGGCAAAATCATCTACAGATGCAGAATATAGAGCCTTAACTCAAACTACAACATATCTTGTTTGGATTCAACAGCTTCTTCTAGATCTACATGTTTCTTTCCCTAATGTTCCCAATATCTGGTGTGACAATTTATCAGCAATTGCTTTAGCTTCTAACCCAGTTTTTCATGCTCGCACAAAACATGTTAAAGTTGGTTATCACTTTATCAGAGAAAAGGTTGTGAACAAACAAATTGTTATTCATCATGTTGGCACATTGGATCAACTTGCAGATATTTTTACCAAAGCTCTGTCTATACCAAGGTTTCTTTATCTAAGATCCAAACTCATGGTGGTTCTCACGCCCATGAGTTTGTAGGAGGGAGTTAAAGATTGCTGTACATTTTCTGATTTTTGATTTTTCTTCTTGATATTTCGAAGTGTGGATCTATTTTACTGGAAAATCAGAAATGTTCTTCTTATGATCTCGTGGAATTTTAGTTTGGAAATTGGTTGAGGACTCAACACAAGGCTTAGGGGAAATCAATCAACCGTGTAAGAGTACATTCAATCCCCTTTTGAATGTTCACCATATTTGATTTTTAGAATTTCATGGGTTTTGAAAGAAAAGTCGAGAATTGGTTTAAAGCTTTGGAAATAGGTTTGCAGGTGTATGCTCTTGATAAATTAAGAGAGTTGTTGGGTTGAATTACTTCTGTAGTTTGATTTCGGGAAAAGTCCATGGGATTTGGTTAGAAATCGAATAATTATTTTTAAAGCTACGAGAAATGGGTTTTGAATGATCTCATGGGAATTTATGTGTTTGTTGAATTCTAGAGTCGATTAGAAGTGTTGGTGCAGGTGTAAACGTTGGTAAGTCAATTGTAAGGCAGAAATTATGGATGTGTGTGTGTTCTTGATTCACAAATGGTAGATTTGGAGAAGATGAACAATGTTCATCTATTTTATGGGTTTTCGATTAAAGATATCACATACCAATATGTGGATAAACCACATATCGAAATGTGTTGTCGACTGGGGTCATTTGGTATATGAGAACTTGAGTCACATATCGATATATGCCCTATATCGAAATGAAAAGGGAGCACATATCGATATGTGTTGTCGGTTGGGAACCAATCAGAATGTGATCGAGTAGGGGATTATTGAAGGAGGATTAGAGGGGTCACATATCGATATGCGACGAAGCGCAACCTCAACAAGATTACGGTTCTTACGTTCCGCAACTCCATTTTGTTGAGGTGTACCTACACAAGTGATTTGAAAAAGAATGTCATTTCCATCAAGATATGATTTGAAAGAACCATCCATGTATTCAGTCTCATTGTCACAACGAAGTATCTTGATGTACGTGTCAAATTATATGCATACCATTTTATAAAATGACTGAAAACATGAAAACCCTCATTTTTTGCTCGAAGTAAATACACCCAAGTTATACGAGTATGACAATCAATGAAGGTGACAAAATATTGATATTCCCAAACACCTGTGTAAACCACCATAAAAGGAACAACACTTCATTGATTAACAGGAAACATCAAGTCCAGCCATAAAATCGTAAACACGATCTTTCCCAACCATTTGTTGGAATGCAGCAGCATCAGTAGCACAAACAGACCGATAGCCTTGATAGAAGTCAAGTGCCTGCCAAAGCCCCTTTATATCTGTATAATATTCAGCAAGTGGTTGGTTGTTTTGCCTCAGATCCTTAAGTTCTTTCCTCAATTCAAAGACTTGAGCATCACTGCCTTTCTGGAAATAAGTCTCAGCTACAGCATCCCAAACCTGCTTTGGGGTATTCAGAAATAAAATATTGTCTTGAATAGTGGGTGTCATGGAATTGAACCACCATGTCAAGGCATTCTGAGTGTTCTATTTCGGTCTGGTCCCTCTGTGGGTTGGACGACAGTCTTAGTGATAAAATATAAATGGCCAATGTAAACGCTCGAGACCAACATAAATAGTTGGAACCATCCAATTTGATATGGCAAATATCCATTGGAGTGTTTTCCAAAACAACCTTAGTGCCAGAAGTTTCAATCGTATCAATTTTCGGAGATTTTGGCTCATCCAAAGACATGATGACAATAAAGAATTGAAAATAAACTCACAAACACCGATCACTTGAGTGAAATCAACAGAGTAATGACAGATAATACCGAATCAACACGCAGTAGAAGCGAAACACTGAAAAAACACCCAAAAAAGATTGTCGGAGGTTCAACAATGGCTGAAGATGGACGTCAGAGTTCGCCGGAGTACGACGAGTGCTCAGATGAAGACACCGGAGTCCAGCGAGTGCTGAGGGAGGTTCAACGAGTGCAGTCGGGTGAGGACTTACGAAGGTCGCAACCGAAGAGAGAAGCCCAGACAAGGGTCCCTGGGGAAACGCCGAGACGACAAGGGTCCCTGGGGAAACGCCGACGACGACAAGGGTCGCGAAGACCAGACGGGGGTACCAGGACCCAGATAGATCGCGAGGCCTACGATCTTTGCGAAAGAGGCGCCAAAGGCCTGAGACGACGATGACCAAGGGTGGCAGATGAGACAGAGGCTAGGGTTCCAAGATGAATGTCCGCTCTGATACCATGTTCGTTTCTAGAGATAGAAACAGACGTGAAAAATCATATACCTCTAAGCATTTCATTCAATTGAATTAGAGAATATACACCATACACTTTACAAGACAGAAATACCCTTACGTACAAGAGAATCTATCTAATAAGACCCTACCTAACATAACTTAACATTGGGGTTCAAGTATTTTCAATTTATGTTGCTAAAACATCCAGTTCAACTGAATGTCTATTAATTTATTGTTTTGCACGTTAAGGTGTTTGTTAAGATATAGGTGTTTGTGTAAATAGTTAGGAGTTGAGGGGTTTGTGTATTTTATTCCTCTCTCTTTTTATATAGTGGTGTCATATTGTAATATGAGACATAGAGTTAATATAGAAGAAAGGTTTTCCTCATCGAACATGGTATCAGAGCTCCGAAAACCCTAGCCGCCGTTACCCGTTGTAGCCTTTTCCGGCGGTCTTTCTAACATTCCTTGGTTTTTGTCAGGCGTTTGTCGCCAGCTTCAACAACTGCGCCCTTTTTTTCTTTCTCTCTCGACGAACCCAGACGAGTTCTCCTCTGGCCTCTCTCCCGTCAGGCGTTTTTGTGGCCTCTCTCCCGTCAAGCATCCAACCGCCACTCAGGCCACCGCCTGGCCTTCGTCGACCTCCACCAGACCTTCGCTGGCCACTCCGACCACCGCCTGACCCTCGCCGGCCTCCGACGTCCTCTCTTCGACCTTTGGCGAGACGATACGATCTCCGTGAGTTTGTTTCTTGGTTCTGTGAAGTTTTTTGGGATTGCTTACTTCTGATTGGTTGCTGTTTGAAGTTGTTCTCTTCATTATTTGTCGTTCTTTGGGGCATTTACCAGTCGCGTAGTGGTCGCCTGAGTTCGCGAGCCACCAGCAAACCTCGCCTACCGTTTTTTTGGGAACAAATTTGTTTCTGGGCTACTGGGCTACTTCGGTACCACCACCGCTGATGTCGCTTGCTTTCGGCGAACCCTTGTTGCTTTTGAGGTTCAATTTCGGCTCCGGTAAGCCTATTTTTTGCATTGCGCATGCATATTAAGTCAGCATAGTCCGTTGGTATTATTTGATATCCTTGGCGGGCCTCACGACCATTCTTTGGCTATGTCAGAGAATCCAACAAACTCACCTATCCTTGCATTGCATTTGTGGTGGGACTGATTATTATTATTTGATTGAGGATTGCGGCTTGGTGTATTGGGTTCTTGGATTCTGGGTTTTATCGTTCGGATTGTTCAACTTTGGCCTTGTTATTGACAATTGGGTGATCCGTGGTTGGTATGGAATCCTCAATGACAGATGCTCCCCTTACTGGCCCTCTTTCTCAGGGGGAGTTGCAAACTCTCAGGCTCCTCGTGGCCAGGCTCCGTATTTCGTCTCTCATAGCTTCCGCTGCCTCGGCTCACTCTACTTCCTCTATTCCTTGGATAATAGATTCGGGTGCAACTGACCACATGACAGGTTGCTCTTTTTTATTCGATTTCTATTCCACTTGCTCTGGTAGGGAAAAAGTTAGAGTTGTTGATGGCTCATTATCTTCTATTTCAGGAAAAGGTTCCATTCGCTACTCACCAACCTTGCTTCTTTCCTCGGTTCTCCATGTTTCTAATTTCACTACTAATCTTCTCTCTGTTAGTCGTCTCATACAATCTCTAAATTGTTCAGTGACCTTTTTTCCCACTCATTGTGTCATTCAGAAATTGGAAACATGACATATGATTGGTACTGGTAGAGCTAGGGATGGTCTGTATTTTTTGGAGTCTGTGCCTTGCCCATCTTTCACACCCTCATCACTGGGTCATGCTCTAGAGGCTGATACGGGTTCAGCGTTACCAATATTACAATAGTGGCATCGTAGACTTGGCCACCCTTCTTTTGGTGTTTTAGAGAAACTCTTCCCTACTCTCACTAAGCAATGTTCTAGAAGTCGATTCTTTTGTGAAGCTTGTGAACTTGCTAAGCATAGACGTTCATTTTATGCTCCTGTTTGTCAGAGAAGTGCTTCTCCCTTTATGATTGTCCACACTAATGTTTGGGGTCCTTCTCCTATTAACTCTATTTCCGGTTATCGGTATTTTGTTACCTTTATTGATTGCCATTCTCGTATAACTTGGGTGTACTTACTTCGAGCAAAAAAAGAAGTTTTCTCATGTTTTCAATCTTTCCATAAAATGGTGCACACTCAATTTGATACCAATATCAAGATTATTCGTTGTGACAATGGGACTCAATATATGAACGGCCCTTTCAAGTCATATCTCGATGGCAATGGTATTCTTTTCCAAACTACTTGTGTTGATACACCACAACAAAATGTAGTCGCGGAACGGAAGAATCGACATCTTGCTGAGGTAGCCCGTTCTCTTATGTTTACAATGAATGTTCCTCGACATTTTTGGGGTGAGGCCATTCTTACAGCTGCTTATCTCATCAATCGGATGCCATCCAGTGTCCTTCAATTCCGGACTCCCTTGGATTGTCTTCCTGGTAACTTTCGGGTCTCTACTCTTCCAGCTAAGATCTTTGGTTGTGTTTGTTATGTGCATGCTCCTCACAGCCCGGGTGGAAAGTTGGATCCTAAAGCTCGCAAATGTATTTTTCTCGACTACTCCCCTACCAAAAAGGGATATCACTGCTATGATCCTTTTTCTCGGAAAAAATTTGTTTCTATGGATGTTACTTTTTGGGAACACCAACCTTTTTACCTTCAATCGTCCCCATCTCTTCAGGGGGAGAGTCCTAGAGGGGAAGAGATGTTGACGTGCGATTCCAATTCATGGTTGTTCCTTTCAACTTACATTATGACAGAGAAGAATGTTGGTGAGGGGGAGGATGTCTCTCCTAGTTCGAGTAATCTTGAAAACGAAAGCGATAAACTTATACCTGGAGAAAGCGATGAACTTGTACCTGGAGAAAGCGAGGATCTTGTACTT
>NMUG010010055.1:0-11075 GCA_002855965.1 Monotropa hypopitys | reverse complement strand
AGCAGAAGTGCGCGGCTAAGCCCGCAAGCAGTAATCCCGTCAAAAACCTTGGCACCTATGGGAATAGGAGTCCCATCATCCTTCAGAATCGCGGGTGCCCATACCCCCGCAGAACTACCAGCAGCATCACCGGCAGCCGCCTGTTGCTCGGCCGTAACAAGCCCCACACCCCTCATCCTTTTGGAAGCCTCAGGGTCCACCGGAGGATCTGCCGCGCGCTTTGGAGTAGTAGGCGGGGGCAGATCACCTGTTGTCTGGACCACAGGCAGAGGCTGGGGGCAATGGGGGGAATTACCTCGGTCGTATCTTGCAGCACTGCCGCATCACCACCAGTCTGAGTCGTTGCCGGCGGAGGGGTGAGTGAGCGTCCCCTCAAAGTCCTGCCTCCAGCACGGGCCCTCCTAACAATCTCGGCAAGTGGATAAGCAGACATGTCGCCTCTGTCGCCTACCAGCGGAGGTTGATCCTCCCAGTCACGCAACAACTGACCCTGGTCAAGTTCGATCCCGCGCGGCTCCTGCGAAGATGTGCCCGCAGCAAAAGGGTCTACAGCAGATTTTGGAACTACCTCCCACCGGTCAATAATAGCGACCTCGTCGCTCTCAGTACTCTCCCCAGCAGCAGCAGAGCCTTCAGCGCTATCCCCTCTTCCTCTTCCTCTTCCTCTTCCTCAGAAGGAGCCCGCGCAAGAGGAGCAGATGCAACAGGAATGGCAGGCAGAGGGGGAAGTCCAAATTCCGCGGGTCAACGTCTGCCGCGGTACCCCCTGTAGTGCGGAGTATAGCCCAGAAGTTTGTCGACTGCCCTGTCAATCAGTATCCCTGACGGATGTGTGAAGCGAATGGCCTTCTCGACCTCTCTCTGTCGATAGCGGGGATTGCGCAGTGAATCGCGGTTGACGTGGGGATCTGCGGGAAAAGCAACAGCAAAACAGTTAGTGAAATGAATGAAGAAGAGTAACGAAAAGAATAAAAGCGAAAGATAGAGTACTGACGAGGTTCTCCGTCTCTGCGAGGGACTGAATAATCCCTACTCGAACCTGGGGAGAACTCCCAGTTCCCAGTGACGATCAAGTAGTCATCATCATCCCCCTTTGCGGAGTCAGGGAGCCAATCGACCAGCTTCACCCTATCTGTGCGGTGCTTCAGGTAATGCGTAACAACTTCGCCGCGAGTCTTGCCAACGATGTAGTTGTACAGGATCTCGTTGATGGTCATCCTTGAACCCGTGATTTGGTTCAAGGCAGCGATGCCCATCACACAGCGAACTGTGTTGGCGGCCACTTGCATCAGCGTAAGGTTGAGATAAGAAAGGAAATTTCGGAGAAGGGGATGCAAAGGAAAGCAGACACCACCCTCCACGATGTGAATCAAGCGAATGTGATAGGTGTCCCTGCCAGCGTTTGCCCGGTTGTAATCGGGGGGAGCAAGCTCCAGCCACACGTCGTCGGGTATTCCGTACTCAGCCCTGAAGGTTTCAAGGCCTTCTGGAGTATCGACGAGAGATCTGAAGAAGCCCATAGCAGAAGATAGGACTTACGCGAAAGAAGAAGCAAACAGGGAGAAGAGTTGAAGAAGGTTTAGGGCTTCAGGTGCGCAGAGAAGACGAGGAAACGGGTAAACTTTCAAATTTCTCCAAAGGCACGCTTTAATAGTGCGCGCCTGCACACTTCCCAAAGCGGCGGCATGCATGTGACAATCATTCCCAACGGTCGCCTTCAGTCTCGAGCAGCGTGCGTGGGACCCAGCTATTAAATGCGCATTTATTGAGGCGCCTCTTCAGAGATTGACGGTTGATCCTATCCGGATTAGCGGAACGACGTCGTTTTTGAAGACTCAGAGCTCAGCCTACTTCCGCTGTGCGGCTGAAGCATCCAGAGCTAGGGGCAATTGTGGTAGGGTATTTCGAGATCTGCCACGTGTAATGGTCACGGCCGCGCAACCTACTCCAGCGCGGATACAAACTGCCACGTCATCAGTAACATGCAGTGCGCGGGTGAGGTCTGTCCTGTGCGGCAAGACTCTCCCCAGCACAAGAAGGATCTTTTTCAGTTTGACGCGTGTCGGACCAGATCTGGTACAGCCAGACACGCGTCCCAGCAACGCCGCTGTGCGGCATCCAGTAAAATGGCAAGAGGAGACAAGCAGACAAGAAGTACACGCGTCAGCCCGTCAGAAGGCGGTGCGATAGCACGCGTGTCAGAGTTTCTCTGCCCAAGGGATTCCCAGTCTCCGAAGCACGAAAAGGCGTGCTGCCTTGTCAGGAGTGTGGCAGACCCACACACTGCCCAAGAAAGGACAAGCGTACGGTCCAAGAAGGACCTCGTTCCCAGCGAAAAGCTAGGGACCCGAAAGGCGAGTATATAAGCAACACTTCATCTACCTGAGAAAGGTACATGCTAATTTGCTCCCAGAACCCTCTTGTGCTTTGAGTTTACAGTTATTCCTTCTCCAAGGACTACACTTTCCCAACAATCTAAACCTCAAATTAACACCCGAAGGCTATTTTATAACCTTCTCAATTCACCAACAACCTCAAGTTTAAATTATAAAATCCCAAAGCAATGATCAAAACACTCCAAGAACCCAATTTTCTCAATCTCATACACTCAATTCATCATAATACACTCCAATCATTCTATTACCATAAATCCACAATGCTATCATACCCAAAGGTCTAATGTGATAAATACAAAGTGTATTTTCCTATTTCATACAAAATATTTAAAAATGAAATATTTTATTTAAACAAGGGAATGGGTATTACAACTCATGTCACACTCCGGAAATTTTAATTAATTTCCATCGTTTATTAAATCGAAAATCCGTAATCGTGTTTGAAATCCATCAATTTGATTCATTCTTCGAATCTGAAATCTTTGTTCGTGAAAGTCGTAGAGAATTCGATTACGAATCCAACGCAACTTGAATCGTCTCAATCGGAGGTCGGACGAAGAAGTTATGGCCAAAATACTCTCGGAAAAATCAACATTTCCTTCAGCACATTTTTTGGTCGCGTAGACCGGTACCCCATTTATCGCCGACCGGTCGCCGCCCCATCCGAGAGTCCGCGACCGGTACAGCCTTTTGTGCCGACCGGTCGCCGCCTGTAATTTTTATGCGCGAGAGGAATTAATGAGGGGCATCTTGGTACTTTCACTAGGGGTTGTATATAACCCTTGGGTCTGAATTTTGGGGTCATCCTCTCCATTTAGAACCCTAATATTCTCTCTCTACCTCCCTCTCTCAATTCTCTCCACCTTCTCTCCTCCATATCTCTCCAACCAAAGGATTTCGGAGAAAATGTAAAGGTTTAACGTCGACGGCAATGCTCTCCTCTCCGCGATGATATACATAGTTTGGTAAGTTGTTCTCGCTCTTCTAAAACCCTAGGTTTGTGTTGGTTGCTCGGCTAAGGTTTTGGTCTCTATTAATGTTGTAGGGTATTGCGAGAGCTTCCCATTGGTGAACTTGGTGTGTTCCGGCCATGGTGGTTTTCCGGCGACTCCTCCGGCGACTTTTCCGGCGACTCTCCGGTGGGTAAACTCTTAACTCCTATCTAGTGTGTGTGCGTGGATGTCTATAGAATTCTTATTCATCATTGATTTCCTTCAATTTCATAATCCACGTCAAGTATTGTATTTGATTTCAATTGCCTTAGAAATTGGGTTTATTGTACTTGAGGTAAATTGAATTGGGTTTAATTATCGTCTTAGGATTGAATGGAATTCACTTGGGTATCGTATTGCGATCATTGTGTCATTTAGAGGCCTTTGGAGTCGATGGACGTTAGGTGTTCGATGAAATGCTCGAATGAGTTTTGGGTTGTGTTTCGAAGAGTTTAAGTTGCTTGGATTGTCGTAGTATCCTCGCGGTTATTGGTCGGTCACTAGAATCCCCTTTGAAAAAATATTAACTCTTAAATAACTCTTGAGTCTTGGTTGTTGAGAATTGGGTGAACGTGGGCCTTGTGATATTGGGCGTCATTGGGTTTCCTCTTGAACGTTGTTACATCGAGTCTTGACTTGATAGTAGGTTGCCCTTGGGTGTGGAACCTTGTTGAATTATGGAAACTTGACAATGAACGCAATGAACTTAATGAACGACAAATGCGGAGATGGATCCTACGAGGACCACTCACCTAAATCCAACTTAATGGAACTTCAATAATTATGTGAGGAGAGTGGTGGTGGTTCGATGTCGTCGGGAGGGTACCATTCAAGGGATTGGGAGGAGTGCATGCCCCAACCCTTGGGATTGATATTTGAATGTGAACGTTGTCCCGTGACCCTAGCCCATGTGTGTGGTGGGTAGGACTTTGTGTGATAAATGGTACCTATCCGGGTTTAGGAAGGAGTTTGCCCTACCCGCGTTACGACCCGAGTTTAGGAAGGAGTTTGCCCTACTCGGATGATTTTCACGTGTGATGCCCAGGAGCCTTCCCTTGAGCCGCCAAGTAGGAAGTGCAGTTTCGGGTTCGTTGTTGTCCTGCGTGTCTCCTTTGTGTCGCCAAGGGGGACTGACGGATATGGACCTTTGCGGTGTCCCGTGACCTAGCCCTTGTGTGTGGTAGGTAGGACTTAGTGCAACCTCCTAGTACGTGACTCACATAGTCGACGATGTGGATAATGTCGGAATGGATGGCTTGGGCTCCCTTGATTTCGTCAAGTGGAGACAATTGTTGATAATAAATGAATGATGGAAAATCTACCCCCTTTAACTCAAATATGTCTCCAAAATAGACAACACCTGAATCTATAACAATATTGGGGTGATGGGTGGTGTTGGTGTCGAGACGTTGGTTGTGCTTGGGTTACTTTGGGTTTTGTGGGTAGTCTTACTTGTCATGCGTTGGGTCGGTTGACTTTGGGTTACACTTACTATCACTAGAGAGAGTGTTGGTTTACCTTGTCGTTTTGGTGGTTGAGTGTACTTCTGTGCCTTGGGTTCTCTTCTCTCTCTAGCCTTGTGAGGACACTTAGGCACACATTCTCGTGTGTGCACTTGGTAGTAGTTAATAGTTTTCCTGCTGAGCCGTGGAATGCTCAGACCCTCCCTTCTCCCCTTTTTCAGGATTGTACTGCAGGATTTCTCTTGCAGGAGGACTTGGAGCCTGAGCTTGCAGCTGGTTCCCTTGGAGCTGCGGTCTTGGCTCCCTTCGTGCCGTTGTACTTCTTTACAGTTTTCAGGTGGTTATCCTATCGTAGTTGTACTTCTCTTTACAGTTGTAGTAGGTAGTTGTTGTACCTCCTTCCCCTTCTCTCTTTCAGTTGATAAGTTGTAATAAATTCAGTAGATGTACTTTCTTACTTTCTTTGTATCATTTTGATGTAATGAATGTTCTACTGATTGTACGGATAACAATGATTAACACCCTCCCTTTTATGTATGTCTTAAAAAAAATAGACTTGAAATATTTTTATTAAAATCGAGGGGTGTTACAACTCACCCCCTTAGGAAATTTCGTCCCTGAAATTTAAAAGATAAGTACCTAAAAATAGTTGTGGATAGACCTTCCGCGTGCTATCCTCGCCTTCCCACGTAGCTTCCTCAATGCCATGATTCTACCATATGACTTTGACCCAATGAACCACTTTAGAGCGCAACTCTTGCTCCTTGCGGTCCAAGATCCTCACCGGTTTTTCCTCGTATGATAGGTCTTCCTTCAACTCTAACGGCTCTACTTCTAGCACATGAGTCGAATCATTCACGTTCTTCTGAAGTATAGATATATGAAATACGTTATGAAGTCGAGATAACTCCACTGGTAGTGCCAATCTATAAGCCATAACTCTCACTCTATCCACTATTTGATACAACCCAATATATCTCGGTGCTAATTTTCCTTTCCCCTTGAAACGAACAACCCCTTTCCAAGGCAAAACTTCCAAGAACACATAATCACCAACCTCATGTTCCAATTCACGACGTTTATTATCCGCATAACTTTTTTAACAGCTTTGCGCCACCCGCAACCTCTCTCTAATATGTTTGACTCCTTCTGAAGCCACTTGAATTAATTCAGGACCCAACATTTGACGCTCACCAACCTCGCTCCAACAAACTAGAGTTCTACACCTTCTACCATACAATACCTCAAACGGTGCCATATCGATACTACTTTGGAAACTGTTGTTATAAGCAAACTCGATCAACGACGAGTAATCATCCCAACTTCCCCAAAAATCAAGCACACAAGACCTCAACATATCCTCCAAAGTTTGAATTGTTCTCTTCGATTGTTTATCCGTTTGTGGGTAAAAAGCAGTACTAAATTTCAACGATGTTCCCAAGGCTTGTTGCAAACTCCCCTCATGTTCAAAATCTCGACGTGAACTTTGGGTCTCTATCACTAACGATGGATATAGGTGCACCATATAGTCTCACTATCTCATCAACATAAATCTTCGCATAACGGTCCGTATTGAACATGGTCCGCGCCAGAAGAAAATGAGCGAACTTTGTCAAACGGTCCACAATCACCCAAATTGAGTCAAAGTTAACCTTAGACTTAGGAAAACCCACCACAAAGTCCACAGTAATATGTTCTAACTTCCACTTGGGTATAGGTAAACTCTAAACAAAACTCCCGGGTCTTTGATGTTCAATCTTAATCCTTTGACACGTAAGACATCTAGCCACAAATTCCGCTATCTCTCATTTCATCCCACGCCACCAATAGTTTTTCTGCAAATCCTGATATATTTTGGTCGCCCCCAGATGCATAACAAAATTTGAACTATGGCCCTCTTCTAGGATACTTATTCTAAGTTCAACACTATCCGGTACACAAACACGGCTTCCAAACATCAACATACTGTCACCCTGAATACTAAATTCTGACTTTCCCTCCAACAAAATTTGTTGACGTACATTCTCTAAGAATGCATCATGCTTCTGACTCTCTCTGATTTGATCCAAAAGCAACGGTTTCACTACAAGTTTAGCCACATGTGTCTGATTCAACCCCAAGGACAATTCAACTCCCAAACTCTTCATTTTTAAAAATTTCTCTACTCGAGCACAAGTCAAACAAGACAACTTGCCCATAGAATTCCTACTCAAGGCATCTGCCACAATATTGGCTTTCCCTGGGTGATAATGGATATTATAATCATAATCAATAATCAACTCTATCCATCTACATTGTCTCAAATTCAATTCTTTTTGTATAAACAAGTACTTTAAACTTTGGTGATCGATATAGATTTCACAAGTCACTCCATACAAATAATGTCTTCAAAGTTTAAGTGCAAACACTACAACCTCCAATTCTAAATCATGGGTAGGGTAATTTCTCTCATGGTTATTCAATTGCCTCGATGCATAGATAATCACTCTTCCCCTTTGCATTAACACACAACCCAAACCACAAAGAGATGCATCACTATAAATCACCAAGTCCTCTGTACCCTCCGGAATAGTCAAAACTGTTGCCAAAACCAATCTCTCTTTCAACAATCGAAAATTGTTTTCACAATCACCAGACCATACAAATTTAACTCATTTTCTGGTCAACATTGTCATAGACATAGCTATGGATGAAAATCCCTCAATAAAACGTCTATAATAGCCGACCAAACCCAAAAAAACTACGGATCTCCGTGATGCTAGTTGGTCTCTCCCAATTCACAATGGACTCAATTTTCTTAGGGTTAATACAAATACCCTCACTAGATATAACATGCTCCAAAAATACAATTCGGTCAAGCCAAAATTCACACTTGCTAAATTTTTTGTAAAGTCGCTTCTCCCTCAACTTTTGTAAAACTAATCCCAAATGATACTCATGTTCCTCCTTTGAACATGAATAGATCAAAATGTCATCGATAAATACTCTCACAAACGAGTCCAAGTATGAATTGTTGTTAATTGTAATCTGTTAACCGAGTTGGGTCATGACATGTTTTACAACAGGAGAAAATTCCTCATTACAGTCGATACTTTCTCATTGTGTGTAGCCCTTGGCCACCAGTCTTGCTTTGCAGTGAATACCATCTTTATTTATTGACTCTTTGATAGACACACAATTTTATATATTTAGTGTGTCTATATCTTCCATTCTTGTTATAGTTATTCGTTTATTTATTTATGTTTGGTTTGTATTTGTGTTTATCTTGTTTTCTAGTCTATACGTTTTTTGGAATTATGTAGTGATCCCCGGATGAGTCCGAAAGTCCCACGAGGCTCCTTGTACCTTGAGGAGCATTTTCTATAACCCAAGTGACTATCCCGAGCCATTAAAGTCAAGCTCGGACCAAGAAACCAAGCCAAGAGCAAAGCTGGAAGGAATCTGGTGCTCAACTTCCAAAAATGTGTAGCAATTACTGGAAATAAAGCCCAAGTGAAGGAGTGAACTTCCAAAAATCACAAGTTGTAGAAGACTCCAGAATCCATCCGTACCGGTATGCCCAAAGATCACTTCCAGAAATAGAAGGCCAAACTTATGATAATCAAGGGCCAAAGCATCAGAACTACAAATGTTGAAATTCATACAGATCATGAGTAATCTGGTGGTCATTTGTGACTTGTTCTTATTCTTCCAGAAGTTGATTCTTGCTCTTCTGGAAGATGGTGGTCTGATGTTCAGATTTTGTATGCTCGATTGTTGGTGTTCTGGAACATGGTGTCTGCTCTTCTAGAAGACGGTGATCTGATATTCAGCCTTTGTATGCTAGATTGTTGGTGTTCCGGAATATGGTGTCTGCTCTTCTGGAAGATGGTGATCTGATATTCAGCCTTTGTATGCTCGATTGATGGTGTCCCGAAAAATGGTTTCTTCTCTTCTAGAAGATGGTGGTCTGACTTTCAATCTATGATTGTCTGATTGTTGTTCTTCCGGAAGATAATGGTTTAGTTCCGGAAGATCTTGTGTTAATTCTGTTAGGTCGGTTATACTCTATTTTGGAGTGCCAGCTGTTCAGTTATTGATTGATAGCTGTTATATTTCCTTGTTAAGTTTTTCTTTCCATTCTTGGTAATTCTGTTAAGTCGGTTTTAGGTCGGTTATTGGCGCCTATAAATAGGTTGCATTTTGTATTGTTCATCAAGTTTTGACAATGTATTGAAACAGATCGATTGGAAAATATGAGAAGATACAATGTTCGTTTCAATTCGATTTTTCTACATGGTATCAAAGCTGCTGTACTCCAACGAGTAAGATCACAGATGTAAGATCACTGTTCTGATTGTCTGTTCCTGTTTTTGTGATCAGTCAAAATTTTCCGACTAAAGTTCTGTTGAGTTTTTTTCTTCGTCGTAATTCTACAATGGCATTGATCCAGTCCGTAACTATGCCTCAGTCATTGGCATTTCTAGTTTCAAACTTTCATGCGCTTGTGAATGTTAAGTTGAGTAGCAACAATTACATGTTGTGGAAAGTTCATGTTGAGAATGCTTTGAATGCAAATGGATATCTAGGATATCTTGACGGTACTGTTAAGATTCCAGATGAACATGTTGAAGATGAATCAGGTAAAAATGTGATAAATCCTGATTATCTTCTCTGGAAGCTAGTTGATACTCAAATACTTTCATGTATAATAGCTTATCTTTCACAGTCTACATTGCCTTATGTTCTAGGGTTGAGAAGTACAAAGCAAGTGTGTGACTCCTTATTAAACCGATATAGTACCTTGACAAAGAATCATGTTCAAGAGATAAAATGCAAAATGTTTAATCATGCTAAAAGTACAACTGTAGAAGCATATGTTAATACATTGAAGGATTATGCTCAAAAGCTCGAAGCTCCTGGTAGTCCTGTCTGTGAAGATGAATTAGTCTTTCATCTATTAAGAGGTTTACCTAGAGTGTTTAACAGCTTCAAAACTGCTGTCAGAACTGGAGGGACATATGTTACTTTTGAAGAGGTTGTTACTATGCTGTATAGTGAGGAATTACAGTTGAATCAAGATTTTAGCATTGATTCTGACTCTTCATCAGTTATGATGGCTGTTAGTAAACAATCTGAAGCTGTTGACAAAACTCAGACACAATAGAATTTACAAATGCATGTGCCAAACCAAAATGTTACCAATGCTCATTTAGGTCTGATACAACCATAGATAATGTATTTTTCTTAATCTCAGCAATCCACTCAATTCAACAGAAATGGTGGAAAAGGAAGGGGAAACAAAAGATACTTTAAGGATCCATGTGCCATTTGTGGAAGAAATAATCACACTGTGGATTATTGCTTTTATAGAAATAGAGTTCAAGCTCCTTACCAGAGTAGTGTTGGATTCTATCCTATGCAAGGGCAATTTACCAGAGTTCAAGCTCCTTATCAGATTCCACTTCAGATGATTCAGAATTATCCTCGAACAAATTTTAATTCTGTGCCATAGTCTTCATCAAGTGTTCCTGTGTGTAACACTGTTGTTGGATCAACTCTTCCTGCTGTTTCTGGATCAGAAAATGCTCAACACCAAGCTTCTAGTGCTGTTTTCAATAATCTTGGTCAATGATATTTTGACAGTGGAGCAACTCATCATATTACTAATAATTTGCAGAATTTACAAATTGCTGATCCTGTTTCACAGAATGAAGGTATAAGAATTGGTGATGGAACTCTTGTTGATATAAGTCATAAAGGAACACGAATCATTCATACATCTCTAGCTGATTTCAATCTTTCTAATGTTCTGTGTGAGACCCGTGTCGTAATTAAGGATTATTAATAAATAATAATTGGGGTTTTAGATAATTAAAAATATTATCTAAGTGTTTAAAATTAATAAATAAGAGATTTGGGAATTTTAAGAAAATTTAAGAAAAAAATGTCTTAGATATCGGTATCTGGGGTTACCAAGATACCGGTATCTTAAGTGGATTGGTCAGCCGAGAGTTAGAAACCGGTTGCTTAAAGAGTATCTTAGAATTTGTCTAAGATACCGATATCTTGAGAAGCAAGATACCGGTATCTGGAAGAGTTCGGATCAAATTTGGATTGTCGGCCATGGCTGTATGGCAGAGGATATTTGAGCCATGTATATGTATCGTTTATATCAATGAGAGGTGTCTAGGAATTGTGTACGTGGGTGAATCTTAAGAATAGGATCAAAATGTAAGTATAGA
>NMUG010010054.1:0-11075 GCA_002855965.1 Monotropa hypopitys | reverse complement strand
CCCAAAAGCCCGCGCTCCTAATGACTCCAAACAACATTGCGGCACATGGTACTTGGCAAGTATAATAAGATAAGAAAAGAAAGCACAAGCATGTAAACAGTTCAGATGTCAAAAGGAAAGTATAAGCAGAACTTGTATTGGAAAGATTCAAAAAAGGTGTTCAGAATTACACACCATCATCATCCATCATTCAAAGGGCAAAGATATTGACAAACTAGTTGTCAATATCAGTAGTTCGGAGCTTAAAACCATACAGACCAAATAAAAAGAAAGTTAAGTTGTTTCGCTGGTGCCCAGCACCTCAGTTGTTTGAATCTCATTTAAAGGCCCTGTGGTAGCTGCCAGTGGTGGATCAGAAGTGGGTGGAACATTTTCACTTATTGTGTTGATAGCTTCAGAATCAACCGGGAGGATTGTGAGGTCTATGATCTCAGAGGCCACAACATCAGCTGAGGAGGAAATGACAACACCTGGTGCCTCAGTATGGCCAGATAAAACTTTAGACAAGGAGGCCACAACACTGATGGATATCTCTTGGGTTAGCGGCAGGGCAGATTCTGTTTCTCCGGCTGCTGGGGGATCTTGCCCCAATTGCAGAAATACTGAGGGTACAGGGGTCAGAGAGCGAAGAGTAGAATCAGGAGGTACTCCCATGAAGTCTAAAGCTTTTCCCCAATATCTTGTAAAGATAGAGTCCTCCAATCCGGGGAGTGACTCAGTAAACTCTTTCATGTACTCTTCTCCTGTCTCGTGACTCCAAGCTGCATGCCTAGATGCATATCCTTCTTTTGCCTTCTTGAGTTCTCGAGGATGAAGTTCCTTTAGCTCTGCTATATCTTTTCTTGCCTTTTCAAGTTCGATAGAACGGAATCTGAATTTAGCATGCATGGCCTCCACTTCCTTTTGGTGGGCGTTCAATCTATTTTTCAAGTCTTCTCTGTTTTCTTATTTGATTTTCTCCAAAAGATACTGCTGGGTCTTCAGTTTAGCTTCACCTTCAAGCTGAATTTGGGCAACCTTGGCTTCCAGACTAAGAACTTTTCCCCCCAGCTCGGTGCATTGCTCGGTGAGAGATTTAATGGCGTCATTTTTTCTCTTGATGGTTTCGAGTCGTTTGTTGTTGAGGTTTTGTTCTCTGTCAAGTGTACATCTCATTTCGGCAAGTCTTGGTGGCACATTGAATTGCCTAGGAGAAGATTGATACAAGAAGATAATAAGTGTGTGTGAAGAATGATAAGAGAATGTTCAGAGATGGTTACCTTGAAAGAGCCAGAGCAAGCAGATGCGTATAAATCAATGGAAGCCCGTTTGTCCTCCATGTCCGTGTCCTTGGGAAGCAGGGCATCTCTGGCCAATCCCATGGCTGTAGAATGATCAGCAATAGTGTTAGTTATTTGGATGGGGTTATCTTCTCCCTTCATTAGAGCAGGGACCCATATGTTGGTTTGCTCATAATCTGACCTTGGGCGGCGGGACCTGTCTGTTCTAGGTCTTTTGGCAGGAGGAGGTAGATCAATATTGGCGTCAGTTTCAGAAGGTTCTTCAGAGCGTTCAAAAGAAGAGCGGGCAACAGGAACTACCGCAATGATTGGCAGTGAAAAAGTTGGGCCCGTAGAAGCTGGAATTGGGGAATTAAGTTGAGAAGATTGAGGTTGGTTGTCTCGTGGTTTCGGAAGGGATTTTCCTGCTGTAGTAGGGTGAATGCTAGTTCCAGAGGCCACTGCGGCGGCTATGGAGGCGGTTGGTAAGGCGCTATAGGCAGCGGCTGCGGCCGTTCTTAGGCCGGTAGGAGATCGGATCCTCCCACTCGCCATTTTCTGCCAGGCTCCAGTCAGATTAAACCTGGTCATTTCTCCTTCTTCGGCTCCTTGGCTGGGCTGAGGTCTTGGTTGGGGAGCAGCGTGGCTCGAAGTTCCTGTTTCAATCACTATCGCTTTACCTTTGTCAGTTGATGTTCCTGAAGTCTTGATTAAAGTTCCAGAGGTTTGAACTGGTCGTTCAGTTTCTGAGGTTGGGATGATTGATAGAGCAGGCTGTGCGACACCGCGGTACCCTCGATAATGTGGAACGTAGTCCAGAAGCTTGTAAATTGCCCGGTTAAGAGGGATGCCTCGGGAATCTTTGAAGTTCAAGGCCCGGTGGACCTCGTCAGCCTTGTATTCTTTGAGGTGGAGTGATTTATGGTTGATTTTCTTGGTTGCTGCAGATTATCAGAAAATGAAAGTTAGTCCAAGGAAACTATGAGATGTGAAAAAATTAATAAAAAGGATTAGGAACTGACAGGGGGATCCATCTTTTCTTGGAATAGAGCATTTTTGTTCTTCTCCGGGAGCATACTCCCAATTGCCAGTGATAATGAGGAGGTCATCGTCATTCACCTTCTCGGTATCAGGAATATTGTCAACGAGCCTCCTCCTGTCATTTCGGCATTTGAAATACCAGACCCCTTGCTGGGTATTGTTGATTGTGTAGTGGTAAAGAATTTCACAGATGGTCATTTTGACCCAGTTATTCGGTTTAGAGCAACAACCCCCATTATGATACGCACCATGTTGGTGGACATCTGCCTGGGAGTGAGCTCTGTGAAACTGCAAAACTCGCAAAAAATTGGTTCGAGGGGAAATCTAATCCCTGCCTCAAATAGATCGATTAACGAAAGAATCAAGGTATTGGCATCATCATTCTCGGATTTGTAGTTAGGAGGGGCTAACTCAATGGCTACATCATCCGGAATGTCAAATTGATCCCGGAAGTGAGCCATCTTTGCGGGGTTATTTACCTTGTGTTTAAAGATGCCCATGTTGGCAGAAGTGTAAGTGAAGGAAGAAGAGAGACAAGGATATCGCGAGAGGGATACTTACCAGAGTTTGGAGGCTGGAGTATTGAAGAGCTTGAAATTGGAGAAGAAATTGGTATTTAAAGGGGGCAAATGATGTTGGCGGGAATGTTGGTGGGAGACCAAGTGGTTTTGGCGCGGCGATTGATGGGCCTTGAGGGAATCGAGAGCCCTATCTCGAGTGGCGTGCAATCAGCATTAGTGAATGTGCCTGGGTCCCACAGCATTTATGAAGTAATGATGGATGACGACTATGAGTAAATGACGGTTATTAAGCAGTGATTAATGATGCGACGACGTTTTGGCAGCTCGGGAATCTTTGACTACTCCTGCAGCGCGGCTGAAGCAGTCAAAGTTGGGGAGTAATTGTGATAGGATAAATCTGGATTAGTCACGTGGCATATGGATTCAGATTCCATGTGGTGCAATCAAACCAGTAAAGAAGGAACTATCACATATGAGGCACTGCGGTAAGTGTATGGCAGCGCGGTAGTATGGCAGCGCGGTAGTATGGCAGCGTGGTAGTATGGCAGCACGGTAGTAAGGCAGTGCGGTATGCATCTTGGATTCCTTAAGGTCTTGCCAACTGTAGGTCCATAGAGAGTCTGGGTGCTAGGATAAGGTTTGACCAACAACGGTTAAACATCCTAGTGGCACATTATCTCTATTTAGGGACATACAGAGGTGGATCCTGAAGGGATGAGCCAATATGCATTCCTAGAATCAGACGTGGGCTAGTATATATGAGATAAAGCCTATTTTGAGCCCTGTAGCCATGCAGTTCCTTGGATCAGGTCAGGCTCAATGGGTGTGACATCCTCGGAGTACGGCATGGAGGTTTAGGCATTGTGAATGGCATCTCGGCATATGATGAACCATGAGCAAGTGTGGTACCTCGGCTGTGGATAAGGCTTGGCCCAGTGCGGCAGCATTCGCAGTGCGGGATGATGATTAGCTCGGCATAGCATGGGCGGTGTGTACAGGTAATGGTTAATGAGTAAGATATTAATCATTACACACACCAACTGCTATGAGGCCGTGAATGTGAATGTATGAGTATGAATAGAAGTCTGAACGATGGAAGATGAAGGGTCTGGAGAATTAATTAGGCAGAAGGTGAATAGACAGTGGTCTCAATTCATCTTCCCTTCTTAAATGAGAAGTTAAGAAGGGAAACGGTGCATTAATGGGAGGAATCAGCAAGTATAAAAGGGAATGATTTCCTCATTTACAAGGGCTGGAATCTCTGGTAAAAAAACTCTGCCTAAATTACTTCTCAGTATTCTGTCTTCAAGCCACTTGGCTAGGGGGTCATCTAACCTTTGTGGTTGCAGATCAAGAGTGCAAGGTGAGAACATTTAAAGAAGCAGTGTTACCAGAGCAGCGGATCCATTAAAGTCAAAGTCAAAATAGTTCTCTTGCAGGGGCAAGAATTATCCCCGCACAGTAACCACTGTGACATCACAAATTATGGTTACCGGTAACACCTAGTTCAGGCACAAAATGACTTAAGTCGGTTTTGACTTATTTTATTAAGTGTTTTTCAGACAAACACCTAAGGGGCTGTATAAGAAACATTATATTACATATTTTAGACATCGTTTTGTTAAATAAAAACCATAAAGAGTTAGAGAGAGAGAGAGAGAGAGAGAGTTCCAAGCGATCAAGAAATCATTCAAGATAGACCCTTTTCTCCTTCCATGGTTATTACCACCACCATGGTCGACTAAATTCTATAACTAGGAAGACGATGTGTTATACTCCGAAAATTTATAATTCTTTTCCTCGTAATTTCTGGGCATTTTATGAGATTGCCCACGTTCTCCTTCATGATTATTCTAGATTTTATTGATATTCGGGCCTCCCCTGGGCTTGTATTTGGGTTGTGTGAGGCTTGGGAAGTTCGGGGTTACGTTTGGAGGCGTTGGTTGATATTCGGGTGCTTTCCATGTTCGTTCGTGTGTTTTTCCTCTCCCACTCATATTCGATACATGAGGCCCCCAGTTTAATTATATTTCGATATATTATCATCCTCATTCTCTTCCATTTGTATTTCGATATGAAGGCCTTCTGATTGCCAAGGTTCATCTGTATTGCGATATGTGCCTTAGCACATATCAAAATATTAACCCTCTATCCTCGCCTTCCTTCCAATATTTCAATATACGCCCCCCCTAACTCCACTGTATTTTGATATGCAGTATTTTGATATGCAGCCCCTCCTCACATTTTGATATAGGGTAGCATTGTTCATCCGCGATGAAGAACAATGAGGCCACATTTTGATATACAACTTTTGTATATCGATATGCAATGTTCGGCAGGCATTTCGATATAACTCAGCCTTAACTATATATCGATATGCAACAATATTGTATTTCGAAATATACACACATTGTTCACCATCCGAATACTTTATAGCAGTCCGTATATTGATATACGACTCCACGTATATCGATATACAAGCTTTCGGCAGACTTTTTGGAGAGATAAATAAATGGCATTTGGATCATTTCATATTCAATATATATGCATCCTAAAGAGAGAGAGAAAGAGAGAGAGAGAAACTCTCATTTTTTTCTCACGATCACTCTCTCTCTTTTCCTCCCCATTTCCTCAACCTACATCTCTCTCCCTCTCTCTATATCTCTCTCCTTCTCTCTTCTTTCCCTTTCAATCCATGGTGTTTGGAAGCAAGACTCCTTCACTAACATCGATCCACACATCGAGTGTAGCACCCCGTATTTTGATACGATTATTTTAAAGTTTAATAAACCGAATATCCGTCATTTAGCCCTTCGTTGATCGTTTAAATTCGTTTTTGGTATTGATTGGACGAGTGAGGAGGGCCGTGGGAGAGCCTTAGACGTTTGTTTTGGAGTGTGGGACGTTGGAAAAGCGTTTGGAGATGCATTGAGACGAACCGGGAGCATTTTGGCAAGTTTTTGGAGAAATCTGGGTTGGTCGTCCGGACCATACCCTGGGCTCGTCCGGACTACGCTGGCAGAGAGTTGAAGTTTGGTCCCAGGTGATGTTCGTCCGGACCATCCTCGTTCCTCGTTCGGACCATGAGTTTCGTCGAGACTAAGCTCATTGGTCGTCCGGACCAAGACTCCTGAAGTGAGTTTTGGTTCCTGTCTGGTGGTGTCGTCCGGACGACACCTCACCCTCGTCCGGACGAAGGTCGGCTGTAACTTCAAAAACGTGTTTTTAAGGGCAATTCGGTCATTTGGCCAATGGGGCTATATATGGCTTCTATATTCCGACTTTTCTCACAAACCCTCATCTCTCTCTCTCTCTAATTAGCTCTCTTCTCTCTCCCCTCTCTCTTACAACCTCCATTGAAGACCAAGAGAAAAGCTTGGTTTTGAAGGCCTTTGGAGGCTCGGATCAAGAAAGTTCGTGAAGCAACGTTGATCTACGGCTCCCGATCTACGCGTGACATACTAAGGTTTCATCGTTCTCTCAATTTAGGATTTTAGGGTTTCTCCAAACTACTCCAAGGTAGGATTTCTCTATGGCTTACTATATTTTTAATTGTGTTCTCTTCCCTCTTCCTTGAATCTTGAACATATTGCTATCAATTTCGTGGGTATGACATATGGGTTCTCTAGACCTAGGGTTTGGGTCCAAGTAATGAAATTAAAGGGTGAAATGAACTCCCTAGGGTCTTGTCTAGCTATATGTGAGTTCAATTTGATGTTGTAAGTTGAAATACCAAAAGCCCTAAATTCATGATTACACTACTTTTGGGAAATTTGGGGGTTTTGATTCTAAAGACATGGAATCATTAAATTGAGCTTCCCTTTATGAAATTAAGTGCATGAAAACACTAATAGGTGGAATTGGACTTATAGTTATGTGTGAGGCAAAATCGAGGGAATGTGATCTCTTGTGAATTGACTAGCTAAGGCTAGGAATAAATGTGGAGTGACAATTACGACTTGAATACACTAGCTAAGGCTAGTAATGAATTGACCCTACAATCAAGGAACGGAACTACTAGCTAAGGCTAGGAATAAAAATGGATACAATTATTTTGTAACACATCTACTAGCTTGGACTAGGAATATGAACTAATGAAATGAGTTCACATTGACATTACGAACCACGCGACGATGCGACTTACTAGCCGTGGCTAGGAATTCTCCGATAGAGGTTCTTTGGTTACTATTCGGGAATGGACTTATGATGGGATTCCCGGGATGGTCGCTCCATCCACGACATTGTGCACAATGAGGGTTACTTGGGCCCTCCCAACGTTACTTGGGGAAACGCTAGGAAAGGAGTGGGTTAGTTAGTCGGCCAACTACTACCCTACCCTACCCTATCGAGGTTACTTGACACTTAACTTGGAACGGACTTATGATGGGGTTCCAATGGACACTTACGATACGAATGAATGACATATGGAGTGGACTTATGATGGGACTCCAACACTTATCCATACGATGAAACAAACTTGACTTGGAATGGACTTACGACGGGATTCCACGAAATATAACTCCTGTAAATAAAGTAATGAAACTTGAACGGAATAGACTTAAGATAGAATTCCGGAAATTATTTACCATTACAAAGAAAGAGGAGGAACTCATACTCCTACTTGGTACTTGTATAAACAAGGAACAATAATGAGTCATATAGTAGGGTACTTGTAGATGCTACTCCTTTTCCTCCTTACTCTTGTTTGCGTCGGTTATTTGTGGAATCATATATATAGTGGGATCAAATGCCATGCATCATCTAGTTCATTCATGCTTGATATACTCTATTCATGTCACACACTAGTCACGCCAATTATTTACATAGTTTGCTATAGATATTTCCTATTTTGGCGTGACACGCCCTTTTTTTTAGGTTCTGCAGGAAAAAAACCGATTTTGGAAGATCTTGAAGCCCTTTGATCATTTGGACTATTTGGTAGCATTTTGGGAACTTTATACTCTATTGTTTTGAAAACACCCGGGTTGTGGGTTGTCCTTACTTGCGGCATGTAATAACTTAGACTATATTTTATTTGAACTTGGACTATGGTACTACTTCTTCCCTACCCATTCTATGGTTTGGTTGTATTGCTTTCCTCTTTCCCTCACCCCTTGGATTTTCATGCATGTGTGGAATGGGATTCACGGTAACTTAGAGTTTCTTTTGTTGCAATGAGCCATGCTTGTATCCCCATTTGTAAATTATTTATATTTTAAAAAAAATGGGTTGAAAATCCGGACTGTGACAACTTGGTATCAAAGCTTTCGGTTGCGAAAACTTAGGCCTTTGGGGAGACTCTTAGTCTCTATGGGTTGCATTAAGTTTGAGTTTGCATCATCTAACATGTGTGTGTGAACATTTGAGCATGCATTGGCATTGATCCCTAAGTTGGTGTGAGTGGTGAAATAACGATCTCCGTGTGTTGTTCCTCTTTGTGGGTATAGTTCCCTTTATTGATTCCATTGGCTATGAGAATCCATTCTTACTGAGAGATTATCAGCATAAATACTCATTTCAGAGAATGAAAGTATGGGAACCACGTAGGCAAGGTTCCAATTCCAGTTCATCTTCAGGCAGCTTCGGGAAGAAGTGGCAGTGAGACCAGTCTCGTTTTTCTCGTGGTCAGCGATCGCATACCAGTTCAGGATCCGTTCGGAGTCCTATTTTTTGCCACTGATGCCGTCAGACTGGGCATTTGCGGGAAGATTGCAGAGTTGCAGGGTGTTACGATTGTGGGAAGGTGGGCCATATGGCTAGAGATTGTCCGAGGAGGGCAGGAGATTTCAGAGAGGCGAGATCACAGTCGCAGTAGCAGGGGGATGGGAAGCAACCCCCACAGCAGTCAGGTCCTTCTGGTTCAGTACAGGCTTCCCGTACTGGAGGAGTTTTGGCTCCTGCCAGGCCTACGCAGCAGCTTCAGCAGAGAGCAGGTCATCAGCAGGGTCCGACGACCCAGGGTAGAGCTTTTGCCATTCCTGCAGCTTCTACTCCTTCGGTGTTCCACCAGCAGCCAAAGTCCTCCGTTGTGCGGGGTATGTTCCTCATCTATAATTCGTGGGCCAGTGTATTATTTGATTCTGGTACATCTCATTCATTCTTAGCTGCATCTTTCGCGCGTTCCTTGGAGTTAGAGTTGGATGTCTTAGATTCCCCGTTGTATGTCGATACCCCTGTCGGGGGCCGTGTTCGTCTAGATCGGGTATGCAGAGACTATGAGTTGACTCTCGAGGACCACAGATATATCTTCGACTTCATTGTTTTGGAAATGACAGGATTTGATCTTATCTTAGGGATGGATTGGTTTTCTACCTTCCATGCCCATATTGATTGTCATCGATGCCGGGTTCGTTTGTTCTCTCCAAAGGGATTGTATTTCTATATGTATGGCGACAGAAAGGAACCCATTAATTCTTCCTTATATGATCCGCGGTAACGCGATTCTGTTAGTTGTATGTTGGCCAGTCTCAGCCTTGACGGTGATTCTTCTCGATGCGAGGAGTTGCCGCTTGTTGTTTGTGAGTTTCCAGACATATTCCCTGCAGAGTTACCCGGTTTGCCACCCAGCCGCGAGGTAGAGTTTTCTATTGATTTGTTGCCTGGTACTTCCCCTATCTCTATCCCACCTTATAGATTCACGCCGGCAGAATTGCGAGAGTTGAAGTCTCAGTTGCAAGAGTTGTATAAATTGGGTTTTATTCGCCCCCGTTTCTCACCGTGGGGTGCGCCTGCATTATTTGCGAAAAAGAAGGATGATTCATTGAGGTTATGCATCGATTATCGCAAGCTGAATCGTGTGACGGTAAAGAATAAGTATCCGATGCCGAGGATGGATGATTTGTTCGATCAGTTGCGCGGCTCCACATGTTTTTCGAAGATTGATTTACATTCAGGCTATCACCAGTTGTTAGTGCGAGCGGAGGATATTCCAAAGACGGCTTTTCGCACCTGCTATGATCACTTCGAGTTCATTGTCATGCCTTTTGGCCTGACCAATGCTCCAGCTACGTTCATGGATCTCATGAACCGTATATTTCGTATTCACCTTGATCGGTTCGTTGTAGTATTTGTGGATGATCTTCTTATTTATTCCCCTTCAGAAGAGGAGCATCATACCCATCTCAGAGTTGTCTTGGAATTATTGCGAGAGCGCCGTCTTTTTGCCAAGCTTAGTAAGTGCAAGTTTTGGCTTCCAGAAGTGAAGTTTCTTGGGCACGTTGTCTCTCAAGGCGGCATTTTTGTTGATCCTAGCAAGATAGAGGCAGTTTCTTTATGGCCATGTCCCCAGAATGTGTTCGACATCCGGAGTTTTCTTGGTCTTGCTGGTTACTACCGGCATTTTGTGTTGGACTTTTTTCGGCTTGCGGCACCCATGACTCGTTTGAACTGCAAGGGTGTTTCTTTTCTTTGGGATGATGATTGCGAAGCGGCATTTGAGGAGTTGAAGCAGCGGCTCACTTCAGCACCTACTCTTATCGATCCCGAACGCGAAGTTGGTTACACGGTATATTGCAATGCTTCACATAATGGTTTGGGCTGTGTGCTCATGCAAGGAGGAAACGTTGTGGCTTACGGATCGCGACAGTTGAAGATTCACGAAAAGAATTACCCGACTCATGATTTGGAAATGGCGGCAATTGTTTTTGCGTTGAAGATGTGGCGGAATTACTTGTATGGCGAGCGGTTCGAAGTTTTCTCAGACCATAAGAGTTTGAAGTATTTGTTCACCCAAAAAGAGCTTAATTTGCGACAAAGGCAGTGGATGGAGCATTTGGAAGATTACGATTTTGAGTTGCATTACTACCCGAGTAAAGCAAATGTAGTTGCTGACGCTTTGAGCAGAAAGTCTTCTCACTTGGCGAGTTTGGTTGTTTTTGGTTGGAAATCTATGGAAGACTTGGGTCCTTATGTCCTTCATGCAGAGGAAACTAGTGATCATGCGACTTTGTGCAATTTGTCCATCCATTCAGAGCTTTCTAGATTGGTTATCGAGGCTCAGGCAGCGGATTCAGAGGTATTAGAGTTTCGTACCAGATTTTTCAGCGGTGATGCACGGCAGGGTTGGATGATCCATGCTGATTCTAGTTTGCGCTATCATGGTAGATTATTTGTTCCTGCTTTATGCCGAGGAAGCATCTTGCACGAATTCCACCATTCTCCTTTGGCAGTCCATCCGGGAGGTACCAAGATGTACCACGATCTTCGACGACAGTTTTGGTGGCCGGGAATGAAGAAAGATGTTGCAGTGTTTGTT
>NMUG010010053.1:0-11075 GCA_002855965.1 Monotropa hypopitys | reverse complement strand
TTTATTTGATATGTGAAGATTAATTTAATTACCACAATTGAATTTAAAATCTAATCAATTTATTCTAAATTAATTTCAACAAGTGTAATTCCATGAGGCATTTATTTCAACAATTAATCTATTCAAGATATTTCAATCCATTTTAATTATCTTGTAAATTTTAGCATAATGGAAATTCTAACAAGATTAATCAATTCAATTAACATGAATAATCTATTTAATGAATTAAATTATTTTATTAATCACTTAATTTGTGACAATTAAATTAATACAAAATCACATAAAGTCATCACAAAACATTAGGGTCAACAGTATTTGTGAATTTATTAGCCGTAGATTACTGATATAAGACAGTCTCATCCAGAGGGTGATCTGGTTACTGGCCCCCTTTTTAACGTGGATTATTTTTATACTAAACATTGGCCCCGTCAATTAGGGGATTATAATTTGTAACGTATTGTCTATTCTTGGGATTAGCGTCAAACGTCTAGCTTGTCCACTTGGGGATGCCCATGAAGAATATGGTTACTAGGGTAGCTTAAATGACTAAAATAATGGAAACGATATACTGATTCTGATTGAGATACTGGGATGGACCAGTATCATTACTGAAGTATATGATTAGACTGGACTCAATATGGTATCCGTTAATTTTGGCATGATTACTGATTTATTGATCATATTCTGTGACTCTTTGACTCATCATTATGATTTTGTGAATTATTATAAAGGAAGTCTGTTGTTTCTGAATTGAATGCACTATTTCTGATATTTGTTCATATCCCATGGCGTAAAACCTATATGACTATAATCTGTCACTCATACGAGCTTTAGCTTATGAAATTTATTATTTTCAAGAGAGGAGGAGCAATACCAGTACCAGTAGCCTTGAAGATATTGGAGGAATAACAAAAGTGAGAAGTAGTTAGTTTTCTTTAGTTTACAATAGTGGCTCTAAGACAATTTTCGATTGTAATATATTTGGTTTTATGGGTTGTAATAAACTATGGACTGTATTATATTTTCAGTGACATGTATGATTATAATTTCTTCTACTGTGAATGTATCCTCATATTAAATTTAATAAGTGGTTATATTGTGAAATGCCTGAGGTGGTTGTTTAATCACCTGGTGCTCTGTCACGATGACCTTAGAGGATGGGTCCGGATCGTGATAGAGTTTATTGGTATTAGAGCCCAGTTTATGTAAACCTCGGGCAATGTGAATTTGTATGTAAGAGATGTGAAGTACATAAGAGATGTTATGTGCAGAAATCACCCTAGTAAGGGTACATATGTTCAATTTATGTGATAACTTGTTTTCGAAAACTTTGATGTCTGCATTTGGATGTCATTCGAAATGTGGCTAGTCACCGATACTTCGGTGAACATCATAAGTAGATACTCTTAGACAAGATTAAATATGAAATGATAATGTTATAAATGAAATAAAATAGGTTGGAAAGTATTTTCAAAATGAAATGTCTCAGAGCCATAGGAATTCTTAAGATAAGATAAGAATTATAATTATAGATGTGCCTATTTGGTTACTATTTTGAAAATATAGATTATGGATGATCATATGGAGGAAAACATAGAACATGATCAGGTCCACGAACCCCAACTACTCATGGATAGGATGGATCGTATAGAATAATTTTTGGTAGGAGTGGTTGATGTTACGAAAAGAATGGGGGATAAAGTAGTTGCAAAACCGAAAAGGAAGGCTACTTCTGTCTACCCCACATGCCAGCGGGGGCATACGGGGGAGTGATTTTGAAAGACTGGAGCATGCTTAAATGACCATTTAATCCATTGGTTGCATGCCTTAAATGTCAATGAAGACGTTATGGAATATGTTATGGAATTTCAAGAGCTTGTTCTGGGTGTGGCTAGAAAGGACATGTAAGCAAGAATTGCCCGATTCAATTAAAGAAAAAATTATCACTGCCAACAATAACCAATACTAAGGGCTCGGGGAATAGATTCGAGGAATTCCAATCAACCTGGGTACAGTCCTACTCCAGTTTAACCTAGGTGTCAGCAAAGGCATTTTGGAGAGTGTTATTAAAAATCTAGAGCATGTTATAGATGTGGACAACATGATCATATTATCCACAATTGTCCAATAATACTCAGGAGGGACCTACCAGCACCACCACTAGTTAAGAGTGAGTCACAACCAGTCATCAAAGCTGAACCAAGTAACAGAAAACAAGAAAGGTCATTTGTGTTAGTATTGAGTGATGTTCAAAATGTTGATTCAGATGTTGCATGTAATGTCTATTTATTTAATAAAGAATAATTATACAGTAATTGATTATGAATTAACCCACTTGCTTATACATGCACCATTTATTATATAGCATCCTATTGAAACCTGGACCTTAGAATAAAAACTATGACAATTCTTTAAAATTTGACCTTTAAAACAAATAATTGAAAGGAATATAGGAATTCCAAAATCTATATAGGAATGCAAAATTCTAGGTATAGGATATGAAAAGTAGAGTAGGTCAATCTTTTTAAGATAATGGGGATGGTAATATTGAATTTATAAAATCAATAAAAAGGGAATGTTAAGCATTGACACATTCCTTCATAATTACCCAAATTAATTAAGGACGAAGGACTACAACCTTTAGGTGATTTTACGTAAAATAATCATATATGATAATATTTCTGAAACTGGAGAAATTGGGGATTAGTTATATAATATTAGATGAAGAACTTTTTAAGTCAACTAAATTATTTGAAGTAGAACAAAGGAACAAGTTGAGAAGGGTGATTAAAATTAACCCAAAACCAGACGGTTTTGAAACGTGGATGAAAGAGTGAAGAGCAGGTATATGTGCGGGTTGAGTTGTATGTGTGTGCAGTGCAAACACAATACATGTGCTGTGGTAATATACACTTTTGAGAATTAACGATTAAATCTGAAGAACGAAGGGAACCATTTACACTTTGGGAGTGAAAGAGAAGGGTTGGTCTGGAAGTTTCAAAAAGAATTGAGAGGAAGATAACCAGAAAATCAATTAGAACTATTAAGTTTTCAGAAGTCCTATCCGTGAAAATTTAAGAGAAGAGTTAGAACCTTACGAAGAAAAAAAATACAGAAATAAGAAACCCAGTTTGTTCAGTAGCTAGTCAGACAAAAGCAATGGTGGTAGTTTTAAGAGAAACTCAATGATTTTAGGTAATTTCTAATTTAATTTTTAGTGTATTTAAATTTCACCAGTGGTGCAGCGAGTGCTCATGCTGGTCCATGCACCGGTGCATATGCCAGTCGAGAAATTTTGGAGAAAAAATTCAAATTAAACATGTATTGAAATTAAAAAATTATGTATGTGAGCTAGAGTTGGTTGTGAAGTAAATTTGAAGAAAAAATTAATTAGTTTTTAAAATTGGGAGTAAAACATTGAAAGGTATTGAAGGTGAAATCTCATTTTTTAGATTTAATATTATCTCAAGGACTGAGTATAAGTTTCTATGACATTCATCTTGATCACTGGATTTTAGATTATTTGCAGTTTACTTTGAAAAAAAACTTAGAACATCGAGTATTAGTTTTTTCTATGGAAAGTTGAAATTAAATAGAATACTAGAGGGATTGAGAATATGAAGTGTAATATTAGATAAATGATTTCTTAGTAAGTGGGGTAGAAGCATACGTTGGGGAGATAAAATATAAGTAGTCGAAGTAATATAAGTGTTAAAATGATATAAATTTTGGAGCGAAGATAGTTGAATCTCAAATATGAACCATGTATTTAAGGTTATTCCTCTCACCAGTCATGTTAAGTTTAAAAGGACCAAACTTCTATAAGTTAGAAAGAATTATAACACCGTAAATTTTAATATTCACATAAACATGCATATTGTTAATAATTTAATTCACAACCATCAACCTTGTACAAGCCCCCAGAACCCTACCGTTGAGTAGTCGTCCGAACTGCCATGCTTGGAGTTGGTCGCGTAAGGCGACCTTGTGAAGTAGCGCACTTCCACTTTATATGAGGGGTAGCCCGTCAACTAACTGGGCCCTGCCGATTATTGAACTGAACTTCCACTAGCATTTTGCCACCATTTACATCTCATAATTCATTCATCTAAGAGAGTTTAAGCATCGCAAACCGATATTTATAGTGTTGCAACTATCAGTGACCGATTGTACCTTGAAAGTCGACGGTCAGTCATTGCCTCAAACATCTCCAGTGAGACGGCTTATTTCAACTTAAAGGCACTGTGTATACATGGGCCTTCAGTTCCTTTCTTTTCCAACTTTTTTTTTTGTACACTTCTTGTTCTTCATTTCCCATTTTTAAGAGTTGCATAATTGTATAATTTTGTCCGTTGAAATCAGTATTTCCAATAATCTTTTTCCTACAAGAAATACAAAGAGCAAAGGCATTTCACTACCTAATGACCATCTCGGCCAAGATGTTAAGAAAATCCAGGCAAGACAAAATTAGATCGTGAGAAACAGAAAAAGAAATCACAGTATAATACAATCACCATTATGCCTCTGCGCATGTTCTCAAAGAAACAAAACACCACCAGTTGGAGATTTTCGGGCTGTTAAAGATCATCATCCACCTCATCATCAGGTAATAATACAGTTAACAAAGAATACTTAACCCGGAGCGAGATTCTACCCTTCTCAACAATAAGCCTAGCCCCAGAAACGACCCAGTAGCCTGGATTTTCTTGGGGGCCCCTGGTCATTTCCGTCGTGTCGACGAATTTCAAGAGCTTTGGCGCCTGGACGGGAACCGGTGGGCCTCCAGGGTAAACAGCAGAATTTATGTTCACCTCCGATGGCTGTGGGGGCGGTTTCATGAATGTCGTGGTCAAATGGTGACTAATTAGGGTTGATATAAGTCCGGATTTATGGGCCAAACCCGGCGATCCGTCCCATTCTGGGTGCTTTACCACTATGGCTCCAGAAACAGTCGAGAAGCAAAGGCGCAAGAAAAGGATTTTCTTGAGACTGTAATTGCCGACCTGCAATTGGGCCCCGGTTACTATAGAATGATCCTCGTCAGATTCCACTGGGGCAGTGCAGACATGGGAAAAGTTCTTCCATTGAACTTTCTCGTAGTATTTACGATCGTAGGACTCCTGTCGGAAGTTAAAATTCAAATCATCTTCCAATTCCAGGATTTTTGGTAAGGAGGAGAGGTGTTGTAAGTGTATGGCCAAGCGGTTGCATCTTTTTCCTTCAAGGTATAGCCGGAGGCCAGTCACGGGCCTCTTACCCACATTAACCTGTTAAGGTGCCATGCTAAGGGAAATGAACCACTGATTGCACTACATTATAACGACAATCGGAGAACTTAGCACGTAGTAAATAATTTCTCAGAACTATCTACGGATATTAATTGCAAATGGTATAGGACAGACGTTGACGCACATTTACCAGTATAACAATGAAGCCCAAATAGAAATTTCTATATTGATTCTGAGATCCAGAAGATCAATAGAAAACTATTCTTCCCTTAAATAGAAGAAATGCAGGAACGTAAATATCGGCTCCTGTCCTAGACTAAACTGCATCCTTGTATTCGAGCAACAGGATAGATTGATCAATCCAAAAAAAGTATATATAGAAACTAAGCTCCCAAACATTCATTGACCTGGCCCAATGACTAGCTTGCAGAGCTGCACATGGTCATACCATGAGAGGCTATTACAAGTAACATCAAGTGAATCGAAAGCTCACACTTGACATGAGCATGGATTGCAAATTGCAATGCAACCAGTTGGGTGTATTTGACAGTTGTAATCAATGGGGTTCTCATTTGAACTTCAACTCCAACTTACTTTTCATATCGTGTGCAGTGCACTCCTCGTTTCATAGCATGTGCACTTGTTAAAATCAACGCCCAGTTGATATCTATTAATGGTCTATGGGAAGAGAAAATGACGAGAACAAACTTAAACTTTGGTAATACTATGCAAAGTAGTTGTGCTCAGACTCGAACCCAAGACATTAAGATTATTGGGCCAAAACTTTACCACTTCTTGGTCGTTGGAGAAATTTCGTTCACTATATTGCTCGTAGACTCAAAGCTTTATCTATGGTTTCTTAGTTCTCAGAGTAATTTCAAGATCTGTGACATGGACTCAGTGTTGGTCCATGAGGTTTCTCATGTCCTTGTCTTCAGTTCAATGCGATAACAGCGTGTTACTTCAGTAAGGACTGGCCCTCAGATTGTTAACTTTCTCATTCCAAAGCCTAGTTTCATCCTTTACCTCCACGTTTATATCATTGTGTTTTTTTGCTTTCTCTCCCAACGGAGCCTCCTACACTGAGTAACCATTTTTTCTCCATTACATAAGCAGAGTTGACTTTCCATACAACTATAATAAAAGAAAGAGTTAGGGGAAACACTATTCATCCCATGGCTATGCACCTTGGGTATGAAATGCCGAAAACACCATTATGTTAAGACAATGTGTGAGAGTGTTGTGGGAATTGTCTTGACCATTTATGTTTTAATTGGGCTTTGGTGGTGGTGCAATCCATGGGCGTAGTAGTTGGCTGGTTACAAGTACTGAAAAGCTCTTATTTTGATTTCTTTTCAACTGTATTGTGGGATGGCTTTGTCAACCGATCACGTGGGTAGCCATGGTTCGTAGCTTCATACTGACTATACCCATACTATGTTATCAGATTCGGAGTACTTTTTCCTACTCCCGTTTCCATATTACCTTAACTGTTGCAGACCATCACCGCTCACCTCCCACCCACAGTTCTCTCCCTCCCTCACTTCCTCTCTCTAACCTGCAAAACTATCCAGGATCTCCATGGACAACAAGACGTGGCGGTGAAACCTTCTCCGGGTACTCTCTCTCTCTCTAAATATATATAGTTTTTTTCGAGCAAATTTTCATTATCCGACCAGTTTAGCGTTTTTAAAATGTGTTTTTAATGGTCCTTGTGAGGAATCGCCAAAAAAACTGATCGGGAAGGGCTTGGTCCGCACAGTTTTTGGTTCTGGTTCCGCGCAGTTTTTGGTTCTGGTTTTTCTGCCCCAGGGTTTGCTTTCTATGGAGGAATTCAATTTCATGTTTTCCCACTGGGCAAACCCAAGGCAGTGAAGTTCGAAAGGAAAAAGAGGATCCTGGACTGGATTAAATACAAGATCAGTAAATGCTTGGGAAAACAGAGATATAAATTGGGGAAGTTGAGACCCAAAGTCAACAACCTTCTTTCAATGAGGAAAACAAGCAACCACCGAAACTCCTTTTGTAAACCGAAGGCATCTTTCTCTGATCGAAAAGCTAGCCCTGCCAAATTTCCGAAGGGGTTGGTATCATACCATACAAGAGCTGTTCCGAGAAAAGCACCCAGTCATAGACAACAATAATTAGGGAGGAGAGAGAGAAGGACAAAGAGTCCGCCTTTGCTTGTAGTTGCTATCGATAGAGCTCAGTAGGCAGAAGTTGTTTCTGAGAGGTTGGGTATCATGAAAAATGGTAGGATTATAGTGACTGCATCTTTGAGTCGAAATTAGCATTGATGAATGGCTTCAACAAAAAGTTTGGGCATTTCCATAGTGTTATTAGATGTGTAACTTTTGTGGAAAAAGAAAAGACTGAATGTATTGAATTGAATTGAGAATACATCTTACATCTTTAAATAGAGTTGGAATTAACTCTCTTAAAAAAAAGCTATACAAAAGGAAATGCCTATACAAAAGGAAACGGTTTGACTAAACATAATACCTACATAATTAGAGTGATATGCAATCCTTAAAATAGGAAATAGAATATACAATATAGTATTCTCACCCCCCCCCCTCAAACTCACGATGATTGCATAGAAACTATTGAGAGCTTGTCCAATAAGAATTGGAAACGAGTAGCAGTGTGAGTCTTGGTGAAGAAGTCAGCGAGCTGAAGATCTGAGGGAACAAATGGTAGAGAAAGAGTGTCAGTTTAAAGATGATGCCGAGTGAGATGACAGTCGATCTCAATATGCTTAATACGCTCATGAAAAACAGTATTATAAGCAATCTGAATGGCACTTTTGTTGTCACAAAAGAGAGGAGTAGGAGAAGACTGAGGAGCATCCAAGTCAGAAAGAAGCCAACGAAGCCAGATAATCTCTGCGGTGGCATGAGCCATATCACGATATTCAGCCTCAGCAGTAGAATGAACAATAACAGATTGTTTCTTGCTACTCCAAGAAATGAGAGAGTCCCCAAGAAATACACACGTGCCTGAAGTAGACTTCCGATCCATAATATCTCCAGCCCAGTCAGTATCAGCATAAGCATGAAGTTTTAATGAAGAAGTAGAGGATAAGAGAAGACCATGAAATATCGTGCCACGTACATATCGCAAGATACGGAGTAAGGCTGTCCAATGAGTGGTCCGAGGAGCAGAGATAAACTTGCTTACAATATGTACAGCATAGGCCAAATTCGGGCGAGTCACAGTTAGATAAACCAAACATCCAACAAGCTCCCGATATAGAGTTGGATCATCCAACGGTTCCCCGTCAGTTGGAGCAAACTGAGCATGAAGTTCAATTGGTGTAGCAGATGTTTTGGAGTCAGTAAGACGAGCCCGATGAAGGATCTCATTTGCATAATTAGCTTGAGACAAGAAATAGCCTTTGGGAGAGTAAGCAACTTCAATACCAAGAAAATAACGCAAATATCCCAAATCTGTCATTTCGAATGTATCAAACAAGTGTTGTTTGACATGAGTAATCGCAGCCGAATCAGATCCAGTAATTATCATATCATCCACATAAAGAAACAAGATAACAAGTCCATTGGCAGTGCGAAGGAAAAATAATGCTGAATCGTGAGCACTAGGAAAGAAACCAAGCTGAGTGACCACACCTTGAAAGCGATCATACCAAACCCGAGGGGCCTGTTTAAGGCCATACAAAGCTCGCCGAATACGACAAACATATCCAGGAGAATGAGATAAACCAGGAGAAGGGTGCATATAAACTTCTTCTGTAAGCAAGCCATTAAGAAATGCATTTTTAACATCCATCTGATACAGAGGCCAATGACGAGCAGCAGCAACAGCAATTAAAGTCCGGACAGAAGTCATTTTGGCAACCAGTGCAAAGGTTTCTTCATAATCAATGTCATACTCCTGAGAAAACCCTTTTGCTAAAGACGAGCCTTATAGCATTCTAATGTTCCATCAGAATGAGTTTTAACTTTGAAAACCCATTTACAACCAACAATATTTTTATCAGCAGGACACAGTACCATCTCTCATGTAGAGGTCTTGGCAAGAGCAGGAAGCTCTTCTTCCATAGCAATGACCCACTTAAGATCCTGACAGGCCTCCTTATAAGACTGAGGCTCAGAATAAGAATGTATAGAAGATATAGCAGTACAATGAGAAGCTGAAAAACATGTGTTAGAAAAACCCAATCTTTGAACAGGACGCCTATCACGAAGTGGGTAGCGTCGAGGAGCAGGATCGGAGACAGTAGGGGCAGGGATAGGATCTACTGGTGCTGATGATTGACGACGTGAGTAGACCAGGAGGGGAGGAGCTGGTGGTGCAGGGGAGGATGTAACTGAGGTAGGCATATGATCAGCAAGAACAGTGGCTATGTACTCGTCACAGGTGAGTTCATCTGGAAACGGATCAATGAATAATAATTCCTGTTTGGAGACAGAGGGAGCGGCAGAGGGAATCTGATAGTAGGGAAGACGCTCAAGGAAGACAACGTGTCGAGAGACATAGAGACGTTGAGACACAGGATCATAACAGCGATAGCCTTTTTGGGTGATGCTATAGCCTAGAAAGACACAGAGAGTAGAGCGAGCACTGAGTTTAATACGGTCTTGTTTTGGAAGGAGAACAAAGCATGCACAACCAAACACTCGAAGAAGCGAGTAATTGGCAGTGGTAGAGAATAATACCTCATAAGGGGTTTTTCCAGACAGAAGTGGAGTGGGCATACGATTGATAAGAAATGCAGCAGTGAGCAATGCTTCACCCCAAAAACAGTTGGGAACAGATGCAGAGAGAAGAAGGGATCTAGCAGTTTCAAGAAGATGACGATGTTTACGTTCAGCGCGACCATTTTGAGCAGAAGTGTCACTACAAGAAGTCTGATGTATAGTACCAAGAGATGATAGATAATCAGCAAATGCACCTTTTGTATACTTACCACCCAGATCAGATCGAAGAATTTTAATTGTGGAGGAAAATTGAGTAGTTACCATGGACTGAAAGGATCGATAAATCTCATAAAAATCAGATTTATGTTTCATAAAGTAGACCCATGTGAATCGAGAATAGTCATCAACAAACGAGACATAATAAACAGAACCACCTTTAGTGGCAACCGAAGATGGTCCCCATAAGTCAGTATGAACAAGAGAAAATGGAGAAGCAGATTTAGAATTACTTTTGTTAAATGGTAAGGCTGTCATTTTTGCAAGTTTACATCCTTGACACTCAGAAATATCAGTGCAAGATATTTTACCTAAAACACCAGACTGAGATAAGAAACGTAAGCGATCGGTTGACAGATGACCCAACCTAGCATGCCAAAGAAAGAATGGACTAGAAGAGTTGTTTAACCGGAATGAGGATAAAGCTGCTGGAGTAGAGAGGGGGTCAATATGTAGGCTCTCTACTACATAGAGATCACCAACCCTACGTCATGTCCCAATCTGCTCCCCTGACTTACGATCCTGTACCCGACAAATAGAAGAAGAGAAAAGAACGTCAAATCCTGAGGCATCCAACTGACTAATGGATAGAAGATTAACAGATAGTTGAGGGACAAAGAACATGTGGGAGTGACACCACTGAGGATTCTATCATGGGAATTGATCCAATAGATACAACAGATAAGGGAGAATCATTAGCTCTACGTATAGTCATAGGGGAAGATGGTAGGATACAGTTTTGTAGAAGAGACAGATGAGGCGTCATATGAAATGAAGCACCAGAATCTAAAATCCAAATATTGGCAGAGATACCTGACAGAAAACCAAGCAAACATGAGGATCCTGAGGTCATTGTTTGTAGAAATGATTGCAAACAGAACGAGAATCTAATGAGGGCAGATTGCAACGG
>NMUG010010052.1:0-11076 GCA_002855965.1 Monotropa hypopitys | reverse complement strand
AACTCTTCGGTGCTATACTACCGAAGCAGCTCACAGTTTGTCGTTCATCTACAAAACGTGCATGCAGTTCTTCAGTGGCTTTGCTGAGGAAGCTTACAGTTCTTCGGTGCTATACCACCGAAGCAGCTCACAGTTTGCCGTTCATCTACAAACGTGCATGCATCTCCTCGGTGGCTTTGCCGAGAAAGCTTACAACTCTTCGGCGCTATACCACCGAAGTAGCTCACAGTTGCCGTTTATCTACAAAACGCGCATGCAGCTCCTCGGCGGCTTTGCCGAGGAAACTTACAGCTCCTCGGTGAAAACGCTAAGGAACCTACACAAGTGAGCATTTATCTGAAAAATGTACAAGTGTCACTCAGGCAAGTGCCGAAGTAACTCACAAATTGCAAGCAGCCAAAGTATACGGCCGAATCGAGGTTAAAGCCTTGATTAACCGAAACCTTTTCCTCGGTTAGGGGAAGTAGGTACAACAAAAAATAAGGCCGTGCAGACAAGTGAGTTGAAGCAAAAATTGCGAAATTCATTGATTGATTGAGAAAAAGGACCGGCCACAGATCGGCTCGGCCCCAAAACAGCAAAAGAAAAGCATAGAAAGATCAGACAGTTGGCTCGGTAGGGTCAGCAGTGACAGCCCTGGCCTCAGGAGCACGAGGAGCCGGCCTAGCAGGTCGAAGCCAAGCCCCAGCCTTGGAATCCTTCATGAGGGGGATGTCCCCCACACCGGAAGCATTATCCTCGGGCCCCAGGGAGACCTTGGTGCACACCCAGCCCTTCTGAAAGAGCCTCTCCTTGAGCCGGCCCATCTGGTCACGGCACTGGTTCGCAGCCTCATCAAAGCCACGAGTGTATTCCGCGTCGGCCTCAACAGCCGCCTTCCCCTTCTCGGCCTCCAGCTCGTCCTTCAGGCGGAGGTTCTCGGCTTCAAGATCGGCGATTCGAGAAGCCCTAGCATTCAGCTCGGCCACGTTGACCTCGACCGTCGTCTGCAGAGCCGTGCCTTATTTTTGAGCTCGACCATAGAGCTCTCGGTCTTGGCCACCTTCTTCTGGCCCTCTTCGGCCTCCTTCTCCGCCGCCAGGCGAGCCTCCTGGATATCAATAATGCGCTGGTCCACGCCAGCGCCGGCAGCCATCATCTGCAAAGAATCAAGTTATTAAAACTATACCAAAGCAAAAGATCAAATAAAAAAGTAGTCAAGTGCTTACCTTGGCGCCGTAGTACATCATCCTCCAGAAGCAGGTCTGGGGGCCCTTTGGGAGATCCTCCATCTCCTTCGGTAGGGTGAAGGCCTGGAGCAACGCCATCGCCACGCCGGGGCGGTCCGCAAGCGTGTCACTCACTTCGGCAGCAACACCCTCAAAAGAGATCTTCGGCTCCCACAGCTGCACCTCCCTGCGAGAAGACCCCGCCGTCTCGACGGTCGCAGGGTCAGGAAAGGCAGCCTTCTCTGCGGCAGCCGCAGAGTGCTTTGTGGCTGTCGCGTCCTCAGATTGACGTGCCCTCTTCTGCTGAGCCCGAGTCCTTCCCAGCCCGGCCACGATATTATCTGCTTGGAGACCAGTTGGCAGCTCCTTCAAAATTGTCACCAAGGGATCAACATCCATGCCTTCGGCCTCGGCATCCATGAACTCCCCCTCGAGATCAATCACTTTCTTCGGCCCCATCTCCTCTGCAGCTGGCTGTGTGGTGGAAGGTTCGGCCGATTGCCTGGAGGACGTTTCAGCTACAATCGGTCGAGGCCAAAGAGTGTGAGTGTATGTCGGAGTATATTCCAACAACGTCGGTGCTGAACGCCGCACCTCGTCAAGCTCAGAAAACTTTCTAACGTTGTCGATGTCGGCCTCGTTTTTTAGACCACTGAGGACCCCAAGATCTGCATAGAAGAGAAAGACAGTCAGAAGATCAGAATAAAAGAAGAAACTTCAGCTGAAGTGACAAAGCTTACCAGGGACACTCTCTCGGAACGGTACGGTATACACCCTGTCTATACCAACATGAAGTGGAACAAAGAAATTGTCAGAGACGATCATCACGTCCTCGGCATATTTGTCAGAGTCCGGTAAGCCGCCAATCAGGCCGGACTGACCAGGTCTCCGGTCCAGATAGTATTTTTTGGACTTCTGGTTGAAGCCAACGTAGTAACAGCCGAAGATGTCCCCGAAGGAGAGTCGGTCCGACTGCGGGAGGGACTCATTCAGCTTTGCCACCTCCAACAGAATTCTGAAGGTGTTCACTATCACTTGGAACGGAGTAAGGCCGAGCACGCCGAAGAAGTGGGTGAGCATGGGATGAAAAGGAAACCGTACTCCCCCCTCAACAACAGCGACGACTGGCACAAGAATGTGGTCCGGTCCCTGGTCCTTGAAACTGACAGGGGCTAGCACTATGTTTACGTCAGCAGGAATCTCGTACTCCTCCCGGAAATGCCGAAGATCCTCAGGAGTGTCCAGGTACTGCCTGAACTTCTCGGACCGTCTCTTCAACGCCATAGTTGGATCTGAAAAGAACGCAAACAAGAGGGCACCGTTAGTCGGTCCGGTATCAACCTACGCGATAAAGCACAGGGAAACTATTGGCTTGGCCTTCAACCAACGGCCAAGGCCAGTCCGGCTCGGCCAAGAGCAGGTTGAGTGTTCGTCTTCAACCATGCGGCTCAGAAACTTGCAGGAAGCTCCCAAACCATAACAATGGCGGACGGATTGAACCCTCAACCTAAAACGTCGCTAAATCGACTGAAAATAGAGAATAAAACCGATTTAAGTAGAGAGGGAGGTCGAGTGGTTACCTGGGAGGAAGAAGGAGGTGAAAACGAGAAAGAAAGCGCTGCGGGAAGACTAATAACACAGTGGCCGGAGATACGCCGAGCGGTGGCCGGAAATCGCCTAGAGAGAGAGAGAGCTGATGCAAACGGGATTCCAAAGAAAACCCTAAGTCCTCCTTTTATAGGAGGTGACCTGAAGGCTAAAACCGGATGATCGGCCGAACCGGCTCAAACGGTCACCCCGCGCTTGCAATCATTGCGGCGCTTCGAGAATTGTGCCGGCGCTGCAAACTGACAGCACGCGTGCACGGAGTCCCATCAGCTGCAGGCCTGGCCAACCACAGCGCAACACGTAAGGCCACCCAACCACCATTCTAGGCGCACAGTAGCCGATAACATGACAGTTGTTGACGTGACGTCATGCCAGACACGCCAGCAGCCCAGATGGCGACACGTCAATGAGGACAAAGCGACGGTTCATTAAATGCTGTCAGAGATCCAAGTTCCAAGACAGGGCAGTGGTCCGGCGCTCCTTCTCTTCGGCACCGAGTCAACCAATCGGCACCGAGTCAACCCTGCTTCGGCTAAAATGCCTGGCCAAAGGGGTTGAGGGGCTATTGTTGGGGGACGAACTGTCAAGAGGCCAGAGCCACGACCTCCGTCGTGAGGACCGCAACACAAGCCAGCTCAGACAACCGAACAGTGCATAGCCAACGTCAGGGTATCCTTGGGGGTCGCTCCGGCCCAGGAGACTCACAGCCTAGAGGAGGTGCCTAGCCGAAGAAATGGGAAATCAAGGTCATGCGACCGAACATAGGAAGGGCCGATGCGGGAAGCTCCCTAGGGGTCACTCCTGTGCAGAAGGTTTATTGCTTAGGGATGGCCCGGTCGACAGCCAGCTACGCCGAAGCATGTCGCTTCGGCCGAACAGGACAAATACATCGTTCGCTGCAAAGATTCCCTCGGAGACAACATTCCGGGTTTTGCGCACATGGTAGACACACGCCTGACACAGAATTAGCTTTTCCGTAATTCCCGCTGCATGTCAGGCACGCTTCATCAGCTTTTCTGCCGCCCAATGCTGTTAGGCGGCGCCGCTTGACACTGTCGGGGTCGATCGGTCGGCCACACGTTCAGATGCACAGGGGGACAGACGCACTGCCCCAAGACATGTCATAGCAGTACAACCGCGCTGAAGCGCATGCCCCTCACTCTCTGATGGATCTATAAATAGGAAAGAGCATTCAATGCAGAGGTACACCTTCTCTCACTAGCCCAAGCTCTGTCCATTTGCTTTCTTACTCTAGAATTCTCTTGCTGACTTTACCATCGGAGGGTCTACCGGCGACATCCGCCGGTAGCCTAACGTTTGTCTCTTTTGCAGCCTAGCACAGCTGCATCTCTACCGCTCACTGCCGGAATCCACCACCGGAAAGGCTTACCCCCGAACATATCAATTGGATGTTAAAATGCATTTTTTCATGGTGATCTTACTGAGGAGGTCTATATGGAGCAACCACCTAGATTGTTGCTCAGGGGGAGACTAAGAAGATGTGTCGTCTTCACAAAGCTCTCTATGGTCTTAAGCAATCTCCTCGCGCATAGTTTGGCAAGTTCAGTGAGATAGTTATCAAGTTTGGCATGCATCAGAGTCAGTCTAGTCACTCCGTCTTCTTTCTTACATCTTCCAGAGGCAAGGTATTGTCGATTGTGTATGTTGATGATATCATCATCACTAGTGATGATCAAATAGGTATTCAAGATATAAAATCATTCTTACATCAGCAATTTCATACTAAGGACTTGGGATCACTTCAGTACTTTCTAGATATTGAAGTCGTGCGATCCAAAGAATGTATCAGTTTGTCTCAAAGAAAGTATGTGCTCGACATTCTTGATAGTATTGTCTTTCTGGGAGCCAAACCTATTGATACACCTAGGATCCCAAAGTCAAATTATGTATAGATCAGGGGGAGTTACTATCTAATCATGTTCAGTATCGAAGGATCATCGGCAAATTGAATTACCTTCAGATTACTCGTCCTGACATCTCATTTGTGGTCAATATAGTAAGTCAGTTCATGAATGCTCCTCGGCAGCCCCACTGGCAGGTAGTCCTCAGAATTGTCAATTATCTTAAGTCACATCCAGGTCAAAGCTTATTCTATTGAACTAATGGTCACTTACGAGTCGAGGCATTTACTGATTTAGAATGGGCAAGAGGACCATCAGATAAATGATCCACTACAAGATACTTGTCTTTCTTGATGGGAATCCTGTCAACTGGAAGAGTAAGAAACAACTGTTGTTGCTAGATCAAGCGTCGAAGCAGAGTATAGAGCCATGACATACACGACTTGTAAAATTATGTGGTTGCGATCTTTTCTTAAGGAGATAAGATTTCATGTCCAGTTGTTTATATCACTGTATTGTGATAATCAAGAAGCTATACACATTGCAACAAATTCAATCTTCCATGAAATAACTAAGCACATCGAAGTTGACTGTCATTTGGTTCGTGAAAAACTGACGAGTGGTGTGATAACTACTCTGCATGTTCCTACATGCGCTCAAATAGTTGATGTGTTTACGAAACCCTTGTTTAAACCAATATTAGAAATGTTATGTAATAAGCTGGAACATTGTGATATTTATTGTCCAGCTTGAGGGGGAGTGTTAGAAGTACTGTCCCACATCGATAGAGTGGAACATATTGTTACTCTCTTTGTAGTATAAAGAGAGAGTCTATGTAGTAGCAAAAATATAATACAATAAATTCTCCTCTCTTATATTCTTTTTCTCTCACGACAAACTTAATTCATTTACACAAATAAATTCTTACAAAAAATATGCTTTCCATCTCATATCTCTCTCTATCTCTTCCTCACATCTCTACCACCCATACATAAACACACATATGTTGTATTTATACTACAGAAAAGAAGAAGAAAATGGTTGGTGGTTTTCCTAAAAGTAGGAAGCCTCACAATGGTTGTGGTTGATGGTCTAACATTTTGAGAATATCCCCCCACCCACCCAACCCACCCCCACACACACAAATGAGGGCTGGTCATACATGTATAAATTCACAGCACTGTCCTATTGTAAACTGTCATTGTAGACCTCTTCAATCTCGTGCTCCAAATAAATAATTCAGCAAATCCTCTTCTCACACCATAGAGTCAATCCACCAATTGGCCTCACATTGCATGGGAAGAGTTTGACATTAGTATCTATAGGCATACTACATTCCCCATCGAGCTTCCTCACAACCCTCAAATCGGGATAACTATCTCGTCTTCTCGGAATATCTCATCTCCCTGCTAGCTCTTCTATGGCCAGGTTAGTCATATCAATGTGCCATTGGCCCTCCCTCAACAGAGTGTTTTCACCCTTTGTCGGATACCCTTGATCATTTGTCAATCTTTGATCTTCTACTCTAGCAAGCGCTTGTGTCATTAACATTTCGAGCTTCACTTCACTCTCACACTGAGATACTCTATTCGAACGAATGTGTCCTGATCACGACCTATCGGTAATCTCTTCACCCTCTGAACAACATCTCAGAAAACAGTATCTTCCTCTCTGTAACCTCTGGATTTTGCGTCGGTTATGTTTTGGCAATCCTAATGACTTTCTTCAGTTGTTTTTTGTAGATGCGTCTGTTTAGGAGTGGAAGGAGTAGAACTCTTTGTAATTTATTATTTCAATGTTTTTGGAGTGATTTCGGGTCTGTCAAGTGAGACCAAGTTGCTCAAGCAATCCCGGGATGATCAAAAAGTATCTTGGGACATCTTTCTGGTATCAAGCAAAATAATCTCTCTTGAGCGAAATAATCCGCTCGAGCGAAGTCTGTAGAATCCTATTGAGGTTATTTGCATTATCAGTTACAAGCGTCTCAGGTAGTCTGTAACGGCATATGAGGTTGTTTCTAATGAAGCGCGTTATGACTCTTTCAGTTACATGAACAAAACTCGCAGCTTCAACCCACTTGGTGAAGTAGTCAGTGGCGACTAAAATGAATTGATGACCATTTGAGGCTTTAGGGTGTATAGATCCGATAACGTCGATTCCCCAGGGTGAGAATGGCCAAGGAGAGACCATGACTTACAGTTCTTTCGGCGGTGCTCGAAAGATGTCCCCATAAATTTGACATTTATAACATTTCTTGACGTAATTAATACAATTGACTTCTATTGTCATCCAATAATATCATGTACACAAGATCTTTCTAGATAGGGTGTGACCATTCATGTGTGAGTCACAAGTCTCTTCGTGTATTTCCATCATCAGTTCATTTGCCGTATAAGCATCTATGCAGTGCAAAGGACCATGCATAAATCTTTTGAAAAGCACTTCACCGCATAATAAACATTGGGCTTCCAATCTTCTAAAGGTCCTCTGACCGTTGATTATGGCGCCTTCAGGAAATGCCTCAGTTTGCATAAATGTTTTGATGTTGTGGTACCACGGTTGGCCATCCTTTTCATTAGCGATCAGAGCGCAATGGGCAGGCGAATCTCAGAGCTGAATTTGTATGGCAGGAATCTTCTCCTCGTCCGAGAAGTGTATAGCTGCCGCAAGAGTCGCTAGAGCATCTGCGAATGAATTTCAGCCCTCAGAATATGAATAAAATCGATCTTCTTGAACTTGGCTCGAAGCTCCTTAATTTTTTGGCGATAGGGAATCAGCTTTGGATACCTGGTCCAGAATGTTTCATTGCTTTGCTGTATGATCAGGTCGGAATCGCAATATACCTGCAATTTGAAAATTTCATAATTTAAGGGCATCTGCAACCCCATGATGCACACTTCGTACTCTTCCATATTATTTGTAATCACAGTTTCATCCTCAAAAAGGAGTTTTACCGCAACAAGAAAATAAGTTCCTTGTTTAGAAATTAGGACTACCCCTATTCCGGCGCCTTTCTGATTATATGACCCATCGAAAAAGAGCTTCCACTCAAGGGATTTGATATCTGTTTCTGAACAGAAAATTGCTTCGTCGGGGAATAGGAGTTCCATTGACTGCTCGTCTTCCAGAGGATTCTCATCCAGGTATTCTGCAAGAACCCTTCCCTTCTATGATTTCTGAGCGGTGAAGACGATGTCAAACTCTGATAAGATCATGTGCCATCTCGCAATGCGACTTGAAAGTATGGGTTTCTCGAATAGAGATTTTAGTGGGTCCATCCGAGATAACAAGTATGTGGTATGATGGATCATGTAATGGCAAAGCCGGTTGGCTGCCCAAGCCAGTGTACAACAAGTTTTCTCTAATGTAGAGTAGTTATTCTTATATGTGAGAAACTTCTTGCTTAGATAATAAATGGCTCATTCTTTCTGTCTGTCCTCTGAATATTGCCCTAGCATGCACCTCATGGAGTGATCGAGCACTGTTAGATACATAAACAAAGGTCTGTTGGGCTGTGGAGAGACCAAAATTGGTGGCTCAAGCAAATACTGTTGGATTTTCTGAAAGGCACTTTGACATTCGGCAGTCCAATCTTGAGGCGTGTTTATACACAACAGTCGATATTTAGGATCACAAACTTGCATCATTTGTGCTATAAATCGACTGATGAAGTTTAGCTTTCCTAGAAAGGAACGAACTTCTATTATACCACATGATACCAGCATTTTGAGGATGGCCTGGACTTTGGCAGGGTCTATTTCGATACCCTTCTGACTGACCATGAATCCTAGCAGTTTTCAAGAGGTTACTCCGAATGCACATTTGGCCAGTTTTAACTTCAACTGATATTTGTGGAGACATTTGAAAACACGTCGAAGATTTAGCAGATGCTCCTCTTTCTGTCGAGACTTGATTATCATGTCGTCTACGTAGACCTCCAGCTCTTTATAGATCATGTCGTAAAATAACATGACCATTTTCTTTTGATAAGTTGCGCCTGTATTTTTTAGTCCAAATGGCATGACTTGGTAGCAGAAACCCCTCATGGAGTGAGAAAAGAAGTTTTGTCTTGATCTTGGGGTGCTATCCGAATTTGGTTGTATTCTGAGAAGTCGTCCATAAATGAGAACATCTCATGACTAGTTGTATTGTCCACGAGAATGTCAATATGAGGTAGAGAAAAATTATCTTTTGGACTGGCTTTATTCAGATCTCAGTAGTCGATGCACATTGGGACCTTGCCATCTTTCTTCATTACATGGACTATATTGGCAAGCCATTGTGGATATCCAACTACTCGTAGGAAGCCTATGTTGAACTGCTTTATTACTTCTTCCTTGATTTTTAGACTCCATTCAGGCTAGAGTCTCCTCAGTTTTTTTGATAGGCCTTATAAATGGATCTATGGGAAGCCTGTATTCTACAATCGAAGTACCGAGTCTTGGCATATCTTCATATGACCAAGCAAAAATGTCTTGATAAGCTTGAAGCAACTCTGTGAATTCGGCCTTTTGGTATACGTCCAGATGGATTCCAATTTTGACTTCCTTAGGTGTCTTTACAGTCCCCAAGTTAATGGTTTCTGTTTCCTCGACATTAGGATTTTTTGGTTTTCGAATTTCTTGACCGTTTCTCGGATTTCTTCCGAAATTTCACTATTAGTACTGTCATCAACTTCTAATCCCATTAGATCGTAATCCAATTCGGTGTCGAAGTCATACTCTTCTAGTGCTAAGATTGTTTGATCATTTAAATTAAAAGGACGAATTTGGGGATTCCTAAAAATGATTTTTTTTTATTAGTATTTTGGCCTTGGTCATTTCGCCAGAGATAGGTAAATGAACAGAATATATAAATATTTTATTTATAAAACATGACAAGAGAGGAAAAGATGTAATTTATACACAGAAAGCATACAAATTCCATTATACAAGAATGAAGATACAAAATACTAGATGCTAATCTTGCCATGTTTTACCAAAACACACAGGCTTTCTTTATTGGGGATGATGTCCAGTTGTGTAATTTTTCTCCTGGATAAGCAAGGCGGATGGTGTTTTGCAGGTTGAATTTTGAAAGCGGAGGGTCAATTGTGGCTATTTGCATTTTACCAAACATTTGAGACATGCCCTCAGTGTCATCATCTGGCTCTTGCTGTGATTTGATTATGAATGGAAGGTCTTCAGAAATCATGTTAACCCCAGGATGGTTTGAGAGTGGATTGGTGGTGACATTGGGAGACAACTTGGTATCTTCTAAATTTATTGCACCGACATCAATAAGGTCTTGCACTTTATGCTTTAAACTCTGGCATTTTCCGTTTCATGGCCTAATTATTTCGAGTGGTAGGCGCATTGAAGATCACCTCTGAAGTTCTGTGGAAGGGGGTCAAGTAATTGATGTGCTGGAATGGGGGTCAAATGTCCAGATGATAGAATACGTTGGTATACTTCTGTCATGGGGATAGCCAGTGGGGTAAAATTTCTGTTCCTCTACGGATTTTGTGGAGCATTTCGCAGAAACAAGCCTTGAGGTGCTAAGTTCTGAAAGTTTGGACTTTGATATATATTTGGCGGGTTCTGATACATGTTTTGTGGTGGGTAGAAAGTGGATTATTGTTGAGGATAATTGGGTACCCTGGTTCCTTAGCCTTTTTCAGAGGAGGCTTCTTGGTATATGATGGTGAGGAGTGCTCCGTTTTGGCATACGGATCTAGGATTTTATCGGTCTTAATATCATCTTCGATCATCTCTCCTTACAATTGATCTCGTTAAATGACGTCCCAATAGAGGTGCAGAATTTCTCATAGTACATTCCCTTGCATGTTTGTACAAACAAGGAAACGTATTCAAAATCAGCTAGAGGGGGATCAACCTGAGATGCCTCGCTCTTCCATCTGAGAGCATATTTGCGGAAAGTCTCTCCGGATTCTTGCTTCATCCTGATAAGAAAGAGACGATCGACTGCCATCTCTGCATTATGACGATATTGGCGGACAAACTCTTGAGAAAGGTTTGTCCATGAGCGGAAGCGTTTTAAATCCAGACGGGCAAACCATTGTGCTGCTGCCCCGGTTAGACTGTGTTGGAAAAGGTGCATCATTAATCCTTCGGGATTAGGATAACCATATAGTGCTCTGGCATATAGATGTAGGTGTGTCATGGGTTCGCCTGTGCCATCGTATTTTGAAAAGTCTAGAATCTTGAATTTTAATGGTAACTGCATACCCAGATAGAAACAAAGGTCTTCAAAACTAGTCGAAGTGTAAGCATTTGGCCATCGGAGAGACTTAAGGGCATATTTCAATTGTTGAACTTTCAAAATCAATGGTGCATCTTCTTTCTTGATGGGGACATTATCCAAATGACTTTCCAAGTCATCTTGGGTGTGTGGAAAGA
>NMUG010010051.1:0-11076 GCA_002855965.1 Monotropa hypopitys | reverse complement strand
ATCTTCTATAAATATCATTAATATTCATTCTTTGATAATTCTTAACACTTATCTATTTCTTTCTATACTGGTTAATTTAAAATTCAAAATTTAAAATTTACCTCTTTATGCTTAACCAGTTATAAATATACTCATTATATTGAAAGATACGAGTTGAAATTTTTATTTAAAATTTGTACATAACAGAGATACATACTTGAATTCATATATCATTAAGTCTATACACATTTTTTACACTCTTCTCGCTACCTCTACTAGATCTGCAAAATTTGTTTCTCGATATTCTGCTAATCTGAAAGCTATATCTGGCGCTGATCCACTTTGAAATCTTTGACATTTCTTTTCCTCTGTGTCAATCAATCCTAGAGTATAATAAGATAATGCCACAAATCTCGCTTCATATTCCATTACTGACATATTTCATTGTTTCAATTTTCTGAATGCTGCCTCAAATTTATTTTCCATTTTCCTCAACTATGTTTTTGTGTGATTTTAATCTATCAATCTTTTGCCCGTCACTGAGTGTAGTCTTTTATATATCTTAATTTTCGTGATATCAGACTCTCTAGCCTTCCTATTTCCTTTTGCTATTGTCTCTATATATACGGTCATTGCGGCAACAAATCTATCTATATCCCCCACTACTGATGGATTTGTTGATGACTGACATTCATGAACCTGAGAATGTTCCATATACTCTTTTTCCCCTCCAAACACTCCTGCATAATTTTCATTCATAAATTAATAACTGAACAATTATATTCCTATCGAAAATTTCTATCTTATCTTAGGACTTCCTATTGCTCTGAAATATTTGCTTTTGAAAATACTTTGCATCTCATTTCATTTTATTTATAAAAATATCATTTTTATTTTATTTTTTCTAAGAGTATCTAATTCGGATATCCACTGAAGTATCTGTAGCGAACCGTACTTTGAACAATCCAACTGTAGACCCCCAAGTTTCTGAAAACAAATTATCACATAGGTTAAACAGATTCACCTTTACTAGAGTGATTTTCGCATATAATAACTCTTATACAACTCATAATTTTTCTGCAACTTACATAGCCCAAGGTTTATATAAACCGGGCTCTGATACCACTAAATCTGTAACGACCCGGAACCATCCTTTGAGTTCATCTAGACAGACGCCACCATTCTTAATTATTTAAGAATAAATGAGGATTTCTTTACAGCGGAAGAAATAAAATAAGCATATATTCATATTATTATAATAAATGACTGAAATAAATACTGGAAAAGCTCATAGCATCTAAATTATAAAATAAAAGGAACAACTATACTAAACGTACCACTAGACACGAATACGGGACACGAACACGACACGACACGACACGGACATGCGGACACACGATTTTTCCAAAAAGTAGGAACCAGACACGATGAGGGACACATTAATATATATATAATGATTTTTAAAAATTTTATTTAATTCATATTAAAGATAGTAGTAGAACTTAAAAATAAGAAACTCAACAAAAAAAGTAGCATCTTTAATAGAACAATATTTTGAATAATCTGAACATCAAGAAATGAACCATATGCAAATATTGTTCTATCAAAACAAAACATATATGACAATACTACTGCGACTCAGCACATAAAAAGATCGTCCATCAAAACAATTGTCAATCAGTACACAAAATATTAGTACTAGACCAAAAAAAGAGTATACGTCCCTACAAAGTAAAAAGAAATGCTTGCTTGATTATTTATCCATCATTTGACCCAACATCCATGCCTTTATCAACATCATTTGCATCACCATCATCCGTGAAGACTACGGTCTATAATTTCAGTTCATCAAAAATAAGAGACACGTACACACATACGGATATATATATATATATATATATATAGAGAGAGAGAACAACAGAGTTCAAGAGAGGAAGAGCAACAGAGTTTGAGGGAGTTTGAGAGAGAGAGAGAGAGAACAACAGAGTTCAAGAGAAGGAAGAGCAACAGAGTTTGAGAGAGAGAGAGCAACAGAACGTGAGCGAGCGAGAGAGAGTAAGAGAGCGCGAGCGAGGGAGGGGGAGAGAGATACCTGGTGGAAATCGACGACGAGTTGTGTGCGACGAGAGGGATGTACGACGAAGGGTTGTCGTGTGAAATGTGAATTAATTGATTGTTCTATTTTACACTGTATTCATTTTAATTTATTCTTAATACATTTATACCCTAGATTTATTACATATTTTAATTTACTATGTTTTTCTGCAATGACACTTTGTACCCCGTAACGTGTCTGATGCGTGTCCCGAACGTGTCCCCCGCGTGTCCAAACGTGTCCCCCGCATGTTCGAATTAAAGAGAATGAATTAAATATTCGGACACTTACATTCACGTGTCCGACATGTATTGGGAGCATGTTCAAGCGTGTCCGTGTCCGACACGTCCGGGATACGGACTCGCAAGTCCCAAAAGAGTGTCCGTGCTTCTTAGACTAGAACTGATGTGAATTCCTGCTAACTATCCAATTGATGATTTCCTAGAAAATTAATCATAAAACATAAGCTAAAGCTCGTGTAGGTGACGAAACACAGAAATACAGGTTTTATGCCATGAATATGAAAAATAATATAAAACAGTGCATTAATTCTTAAAACATAAATAAATCTGTAACTGAACCAGAAATCATGCCAGAATCATAATCAGAGACCAAACTACGACATGCCCTACTAATATCAGAACAGAACAGTGAAAATACCGGCAACAAAACAAAATCATAGTTGTAAACAAAACAGAAAGCTGATGTCCAGAATATAATATCTCTAAAGCAGAATAATAGGGCATTCGAGTTGGTTTTCTTAAAACCCTTGTTTTAATATTCAAATTTCGTTTTTAGAACAACATTTTTCATTAATGTTATAATAGGCCAAACCAGACAGATATCAGAACGGAACAGAACAGAGTAGACTGAGCGTCCTCAGTAGATTAGCTAGACGTCTGACGCAAAATTCAATTCTTATTTATTTATAGACGGTTAGCTAGTCAATTGCTCCCCCTAGCTGTCAGGGCCAGATCGCCAGGTATATACCCTCCTAGAGTAGGGCCAAAAAGTCAGATCTCCATCTGGTGTGAAACCGTCTCTTATCACAGTGTTCGGATGACCAAATAATAGATTTGCAATTATTTTATAATCTATAAAATAAATAAAGCATTTAATAAACAATCCCACGGAAGATATGAATAATTTTTAGGAAACATACCAGAAAATCTTTGTATTTAAGTGTATAGTCACTCACCTAAATATCGAGCTTTTAATCCGAAAGATATGAATAACAGAAATAGGAAGTATATAAATAAACGGTGCTTATATTGAATTCAATAATTCCTTATTGTTTATTATTCTTAATAATTTTCCCTAATCCAACTTATTTTTTCATATTTTTTATTGTCTTTATTTAGAAATTCCTTATTTAACAAATACAGAACCAAATTTCCTCTCAGAAGCCTAGAAATCCGACCGACTGAACCACCTGCTGGAGGACCGATTGCAGCACTGGTGCTGGCGTCGGTCATGCTGTCAGTCCATCCGCCGGACTACGACGTAGAAGCCCCTGCTTGACTGATTTATGGTTTGAATATTCTGATTTTACCCCCGAATCTTGGTTTACTCAATACCAGATGGTCGATAATCTTGTATACATATTATAATCTACTTATAAACATTTTTAAACGGATCAAAACTGTTGCGAAACCATTCGATTTCAAGTTTTTCCAAGGTTTTTTCTAAATCTTTCGAATATCGATTATATGATTTCTACGTTTTGAAATTCAATATATATGTTGATGAGATCGTAATCGAATTATTACCGTAGTTGTGTAGTTGGATCGATTGTTGGACGGTCGGATTGATGATGCCTTTTGCCTCTTCTTCTTTCTTCTTCTCTTCCTCCTCTGTTCTTTCTCTTGTCTTTCTGCATAACGATTCTGTTCTTTTTTTGTTTTTACTTTAATTTTGTTTTGTTTTTATTTAATTTGCTTTTGTTTTATTAGATTTAGATAGGAATATAAATAACTAAAAGAATTAAATTGTCTTTTGGGTTACATTATGACGCGACGGGGTGCATCGTAGATACGACAATCTTTAATCATAATTTTCGTATTTTAAATCTTAAATGGTAATTCTTTTTATTCTCTTTAATTTCTAAAATTCCTTTCACATTTCTGAAAATTCTCAAACTTTACCAGAAATTTTCTTTTATTAAGTTGAACTTAATATAAATTTTAAAAGTTAACTTTATTCATTTAGACTTTTAATTAATTTTTATTAAACCCTAATCTTAATTATATTAATTATGAAATTCACGGTCTTACAGATCGTGCCTATGAATGGTTTGGCAGCATGGACGCCGTACTGCAACCACCCGTTGGCACACACAACAGAGGTTGTCCGGGGCATCACGGAGTCCGCCAAGTAGTGATTCGAAGGACCGAGTTCAAAGAAGCCCGCTTCGGCCCCAGATATCCGGAGCACTGGGGAGTGCAGGGAGACCATGATCAGGGCTTCGACACTACCAGAGGAAGACGTCAGGTCGGACGACAGACATGCCATCGACTGTAGGGATGTCCACATTCGAACTTGCAATGGTGCACGCCAGCCGCCCATGTCAACCGCACACTGCCCTACAGTGTCGGGGCACTGCCCAAGCCGCCCGTATTCCAGCCGCCCGCGTGCCAACCGCCAGCATGCAAGTTGCTTGTGTCAGGGCCACTGCTCCAGACTGTCAGACCGTCATTTGACACACGTTGAAGCGCGTGCGAACCACGCGCCGACTTGACTATATATATAGAGGAGGTTTTGAGGGAGAGGTAAATGATTTCCAACTGGTCCATACTCTGCCAAATTCATTTCTCTCTAGAACTCCGTTCTAACTCAGTCATCGGAGGGTCCACCGGTGGCAGCAGACGGTAGCCTAATGTTTGTGTTTTATGCAGCTAGGTCCTAAGGTTAGTCCATCATCCTTGGCTGTTCCTAGACGGCGAAAGGCGGACACCCCAACACCTAATTACACTAAATTGTTTGTAGTAGAGCAAGATGCTTCTGGAAACACCTAATTACACTAAATTGTTTGTAGTAGAGCAAGATGCTTCTGGAAAAGGTCTGGGAGCTCTGCTCATGTAAGAAGGGCACCCAATTACTTTTCGGAGCAAGGGCTTATCTGAGAAAAAGCAAGCATTGTTACATATGAGATGGAATTAATGGCAGTGGTGTCCTCAAGTACTTGTTGGAGCTGAGAGTTGCAATTCTTTTTTTAACAAAATTGGATCACAAAGTTGATTGGGTATGATTATGAAATTTTTTTACAGAAGTGGAAAGGAAAACAAAGCTGTTGATGCATTTTCCAGAATGGAGGATATTCTTTTGGAGTCAGCCACCTTGAATGCTATTTCTTTAGTTCAAACAAATTGGATGCCAGTTATTCAACAGAGTTGGGTGAATGATGCTAATTCGCGGCGGGTTATTGCAGACTTATCTCATAATGCCAAGTCACACAAGGGCTATCTTTGGAACATGGTGCGCTTACCTACAAGGGTAGCCTGATAGTGGGAGATTCTGAGGAGTTCAAACACAAGATTATGGATGAATGAATACCACAGTACAGCAGTTGGGGAACACTCAGGAATTGATAAAACTGCCAGAAGGATTAAGAAAACATTTTCCTGGAAAAGGCTTAAGAAGGATGTACAGAAGTACATATCAGAATGTGACATGTGTCAGAGGTTTAAAGGGGAAAATGTACATATGCCAGGGCTGTTATAGCCCCTACCTATTCCAGTTAAAGTCTGGACAAATATCTCTATGGACTTCATTAAGGGACTATCTAAGTCACAATACAAGACTACTATATTTGTGGTGGTGGATGGATTGACTAAGTATGCACATTTTGTGGCACTTTCACACCCATACACTGCTATAGATGGGGCCCACATTTTCTTAGGCAATATCTACAAATTACATGGGTTACCTGCTACCATAATTTTTGACAGAGATGCAATCTTCACTAGCAATTTTTTGTCAAGCTTTTTAAGCTTCAAGGATGTCAACACTGTCTTAGAACAACCTATCATTCACAATCAGATGGACAAACTGAGATTGTCAACATGTGTTTTGGAAAATTATCTGAGATGTATGTGCGGGGACTGTCCTAAAAATTGGTCTAAATGGTTGTGTCCAGCAGAATGGTGGTACAACCTGTTATGCAGTCTATGGACAAGCTCCTCCAGATCATAATTTCCTGAATAGGGATACCACCTCTGTAGCCGTTGTTGATAACTGGGCCAGTGAAAGAGAAACCATAACCAGTATGTTAAGGGAGAATCATCAAGCCCAGAACAGAATGAATCATTTTGCAGATAAACTGAGATAAAAAAGGAGTTTGCTGTAGGTGATTGGGTGTATTTTCGACTTTAGTCTTATAGGCAAATTTCACTTGCTGTCCACAAGAACATGAAGTTGACATCCAGGTTTTATGGACCATTTCCAGTTATAGCAAGGATAGGAAAGGTGGCATATCAGCTGCAGCTATCTGATTCAGCTCAGCTATATCCTGTTTTCCATGTGTCCTTTTTAAAAAAGAAGCTAGGGCATAATATAACAGCTCAGCCTACACTTCCTCCAGTTAGTGATGATGGGGTCCTTTGAATAGAGCCAGTTGCTGTGTTTGACATGCACATGGTGAAACTACACAACAGAGCTGTGGTTCAGCTGTTAGTCCAGTGGTCACGTTCATTTCCAGAAGATGCAACCTGGATTGATTATGATGAGCTTGTCTCCAAATTTATAGGTTTCTAGCCTTGAGGACATGTCTGTTCTTAAGGAGTGGGGAATGTTATGCCATGGGGAAAAATTAGCTAAATCTCTAGCTAATTAATTGGAGTTTAGCTAGTCAAATCATAAAGCATCATTACCCATTTGTAATTGCCATTTTGAATTCTGTACAAGGTGGGAAATTGGGTAATTTTGTTTGTTGGTTATGAAATCTGTTTTTTTGTTATGTTCAGTTGGGGGTAGTTGGAAAGAGAGGGGGACTTCAGTTATATAAGTGAGGGAGCAAACGTATGGAGGGTGTGCATTTCTGGTAACCTGTGTTTTCTGGTTTGGAATAAAGGAGAACACTTTTGCTCTTCTTGTTGTCTCATTTCCATTTCCCGAGGCTATCTTCTTCCACAGTCATTAAAAAATTCTTAACTTATCGTAACAAGCCGTATTAACCATTTTTTATTGGAAGTAGAATGCTACGTTCCTAAACATTTCATCAAATATTTCTAAAAGAATTAAAGCTTCTCCCCAAAGCTTCTGTCACCGAATGAAAAACCTTCGTGCCTTGGTTTGGTATGATATTAGGTTTCCTCTTGATACTTTCGTGAAAGGATTGGAGATATTTTGGATATTTTATGAAATTTAAATTTGATGAAAGTTTTAAGTTTGAGTATGCAACAATTTTGACTAAAAATTTAATAAAGGGGCATAGTGATAGATTTGGACAACATGGATTACCTTCATATGTGAGTAAAGATTTGAGTAAAAGGTTATAGTAGAACCAAACTTCATATAGGTAGAGTCAATGAGTGGAGTCTTAAGGGGCGTTTACTAAAATTTGAGTTTGAGTGGATATTTGGAGAAGATGCTTCAATATTACACATTTTTCTGCGTAATTATCGCTAATGATTTGTTTTTGAAATGGTTGCAGCATGGAGGAATTGAACGCGGTGTTGCCGGAAGGATTGCCGCTGGGGATGGTGAAGGAGTTCGAGGAGTCAAAGCGAAACGCATTGCTTGTTCGACATAGTTTCTTGGACCTTCGTGACAATTTCAAGCGGATTGTTGACCCTCCCTTGCAGTCCTTTGCTGCCAAAGGTACAATTTTATCACTTTATAGGTGTTATGTTTATTTTCTTGAAGTTCTATGTGAATGATTAGGCATAGGCGCATATGTTTATTGTCTATGTATGATGTATTATGTCCACCCAAAACACGTCTTTTCACTTATTTTGTTTACATTATGAGTTTGCTTGATAACCATAATTCAAGACTTAAAATTGAACAAGGGAATTGGTACAATTTTGGAAAGGGAAATTTGGAAAGGGAAATTTTGGGAATGGACACAACTTGTGTTCTCCCTTTATATATTAGTAAATTTGAATATATTGTAACAAGTAATTATGTAAATTTGATAATCATATTTCATATTGCTTAAAATTTTAAGTGCCTCTTAAAATGTATATTAAATTTTTTTGTAAAAATTAACTAGCTTGGTGTTACTTGCTTCTGACTGAATTTTAGTAGTTGTATAACATCTTCCTCCACCATCACAACCTTTTACTACTGCTGCCACCGCCACCACCGCCACCACCGCCACCTTTGCCACTATCTCCACCATCACTCCGTCGTCGCCGCTACCACCGCCACTCTGTTATCACCACCGCTCCACCACTGCTAATATCACCACTATCACACACTTCTGCTACCGCCACTATCACAACTTCTGCTACCGCCACTGCTCCACTATCACAACCGGTGCGACCACCACCACCACCACTCCACCATAACAACCGCCATCGCCGCCGCCAACACTGCTATCACTCCACCTCCACCGAAAATACTCCACCATCACCAACACAACCATCACCACCTCTACCGTTGTCAGTTCTATGACCATAATTCCACCACCATTACCACCTCCTGCGTAAAAAACACTCCACCACTGCCACTGTTACTCTACTATCGCCACCGCTCCATTATAACCACCATCACCATTACCACTACTGCCGCCGCTACCATCACCACTCCACCGTAACTGTTGCCGTCACCACCCCTATCACTCCATCTCCCACATGCACGACAACATTCCACCAATATCCCTACCACCTCTATCGTTGCCAACTCTACTACCACTGCCGCCCCTGCACCACAGAGACTCCACCTGACATTGTTACCGCCACAACCATTACTCTGTTGTTGCCCCACTCGTACATAAAAAAGGATTAGATGCTAGTCACTCTACCACTAGTCCCACTTCGACCACTCTCATACCACTATCACTTCCACCACTCTGCCACCATCATTTCCCTTTCTTTCCACTGGTGTAAACACCATACTTCTGCACCACCACCAAAGTACCGTCATCTCTCCTCCACCACCATCGTTCCAACCATGACCATATCTACACCTCTACAACTCCACCGCTACAATTACATCATGTCTTTATCATTATGACTATGCCACCACTCGACATCGTCATCATTGCCACCCCACCTCTCTACCACAACCCCACCTGTCATCCACATCCCCATCATCACCACTCACTTGCCACCACAACAACTATCACCACTAGTTTTACATCATACCATCACATGCAGTCATCACTTGTCTACCACCATTCTTCCACCATCACTTTATCATCGTCATGATAAAATGTCGAACGTTCATTAGTAAGATAAAGAGAACAATTAAGAATACTATAGTTAAAATTTATTTATCTTTATATCAAATATTTTTTAATTTAGCTCTTAATTTTTTAGCAAACTTTTCAACTTTAAAAATTCAACATTCAGTTTTAAGTTTCATCAAACAACACGTCTATTTAACTTCAATTTTGATGGCTAGGCATAATCTGATTCAGATTCAATGTGATAAAAACTCTATTGTAGTCCTTGTCCAAAAGGCCACTAGTTATAATAAGTTTCTTGGCAGTTTCTCATTTTTTGAACCACTTTTCTCGTGCTTGATAACTTGGAGTTTTGAGGGAAATGTTTATCAACGTTGTCAAAATGGCAAGGCAAGTCTTCAAGCACAAGCAATTCTTTACTGATAGCTGATTGCTAGGATTTTTGCATGTTTATATTTGTATAGTTTAAGGGACATAAGGACTTTGTACAGTCTACAAGGAACTTATGTATGACAAGTTAGTCGTCATGGTGCAAGCAGGGTTTGAGTAGAAATTTCTGTGGCATATGACAAACAATTAAGGCTTCAGGAACCAACTTCTGGTAATTGGGATTTGTAATCAGGTGCTTAAGGGTTCTGTAGTCAAGTTTGGTTTCTAAAATGTTACTCCCTCTGTCCCTTTTTAAGTGACCACTTCGAAAAGTTGTGCAATTTTCAGATGAAAATAAAGTACTTCCGTGCATGTAATACAACATAACATAACCCATGTAGTCCCCAATCGTTAAGGGTATGGATGGGGGAAGGATTGGAGACAGACTTGACATTTGACAATATGCACAAAATGACTGATCTCATAAGATCACTGAAACAGTGCCCCCTATACCGTCAAAAACCGAGGAGCTAAATGAACGTTTTGTTGCGGAATCATACCCCCCTATACTTCCATGCATGTAATGTTTTTTTAATTTCTTTGCACCATATCAAAGATCTCGCAATGAGTTCTTTAAATGGGTGCGTATTTTTTTATAAATAACTGAAGTTTTTTTGATCCAGAAATTGCACTACTTTTCATATTGGACACTAGAAAGGGACGGAGGGAGTAAATGCTAAAGGTTTCCGGATGCACGGCCAGTCAAAATGGTACATAGCATAAACTTAAAAATTTAGAAGATACTTCAAGCCGTATTGACTTTTCTGGTGAGTTAAAATCCCTGTAAAGATATTCATGTATTCAACCATTTATTATTAATCTGCCCTAAATTGCCATGGTAGGTAGTTTTAGTAAAGAACTCATGTTTTGCCTTTATATACTTGTCTCTTGCTCATAATTAGGCACCTTAATCCTATGATTACCAGCCTCACCAATTGGATATGTCACTCACTGGGAAGTATTTGCATTTAATTGCATAGAGAAGGAACTTGCAATTTTAGAAGGAAAACAACTAAGTACTTTTGCGTATGTTTTATATGTCTAGGTTCGAAAGTTCGAAAGCAAATGCAAATTGTTTTGGATGGTCCTGTTAGCTGTGGCAAGAGTATTGCACTTGCAATGCTTGTTCACTGGGCTCGCAATGAAGGTTGGCTTGTTGTCTATGTCCCAAATGGCCGAGAGTGGACGCATGGAGGAGTTTTCTACAGAAATCCACAAACTGGTC